>WOXC01006059.1:0-87042 GCA_011680675.1 Gymnobelideus leadbeateri | reverse complement strand
CAAAGTATCAAGGTGTGGGCTTTCCTGAAAAACAAGCCTCCCACCACAGGCTCCAGGTGCACTTAAGCTAGGGGCAGGGAAGATCTTTAAATCTGCATTTCCATTACAGTTCTGTACCTCCACAGTTTGTTCCAAGTCACCTTTTACATGAATTGGATGAGGTGGAAGAAAAACATGCCACCATTTTTATTAGGTTGCTATCTCTTTGTTACTGAAAAAGTTTTCGAATATTGTGACCTAATTCCATTTTCCATTTAAGTTATATGAGTCTTCTCTGATTTTGCATGTCTTTGTACTTTTTTGGAATTTATATGTTAAATTACAGTCAAACTACCTATATTGGTTGAATTGTGTAACTTTGCTTTTCATGTATTAATTTATGCTCATGCTGTGTCAATCATTAGAATACAGGTTCCTTGAGATCAGGAACTGATTTTGCTTTGTAGTTTCAGCATTTAAAATAATGCCTGGTACATAGTAAATACTACATCTATGTTTGATGATTGTCTGACATATAACATGTAACGTGAGAAATGCTTTTGTATTGATTAGGGAGTTTATACTGGCATGTTGCATCACCAGAAAGCAGATATAAATTCTACCTTCAGGATTCTAGGGTTAATCCTTGGGAGGCTGGGCTTCAGATAGGAGTCTTTCCTCCACTGCTGTGCTTCCTGTTGTTTACTATTTGGCCAGAGTTTTAGAAACTTTTAGAAACCAATATTTACAAAATGTTATAAAATAAGAACTTTTGGCACAAAACACTCTTACCAAAAGTCTTGGAGTCAAAACTTAAACTTAGAGAGGACATGAGGCAAAGTGTTAGCTATCAGCTCCTTAGGATTTAGACACTGTTTTTTTCCCTTGGTCTCCTCCTTGTGACATTTCCCTGAGCTATGAGGAGCCCTATCCTAGGTCTTGAGGATCTGAGGATCACAGCCATTACAAAGTCCTGAATGATCTGCTTCTTCATGGGTCTAGTTTGCCTTTCTCAGTTTCTGGCTAAATGTGATTTTTGTTACTAATTTATCATCTCTAATAACATGATGGGGGAAGGGAAGGGGAAGTGGGTTTACCTCCTCCCCTTGGGTCCTTCCCTTTGGAGGGGTCACTTCTACCTAACACCCCCAGTAGTAATTTTAAAAAGTCTACATCTCTTCAGGCCTAACTTTTCTTGTTTTCTTTTTAAAGATTATTTTAGTCTGAATTTAAGAAATAAAACAATCATTTCCATAGAATAGAATAGATAAAAAAGACTGTATATGGAAATGTAAAGCTATTGTCTGTAACTTGCTATTCTTTTAACATACATAATTAAGTTATCATAACTTTCCTTTTCTTTTTTTTACCTCCTACTTTACCCTAGAGATGGCTACCATTAGATGCAAATAAGTATGTGTGTATGTATACACACACGCACACACACACATTCACATATAAAACCATTCTATACATATTTTTATCAGTTACATGAAACAAGGAAGAGCAAAATAGGCAGAACCAAGAGTATGTCATATTTAGTTACAATATTGTTTTAAGAACAGCTTTGATTGACTTGGTCATTTCGACTATTATAAATACCTAAATTTACTACAAACTTAAAGGGATAATTTCAGAATATTTTTTAGAAATTGCCAATACTGACAGTGAAACTAGATTTGTCACAATGAAGTAAAATGCTATTTTTCACAATGAAGTAAAATGCTCTTTCTTTTACTTTCTCACTTCCAGACCACGAATTTCCACAAGGCTCTACCCTAGTCCCGTTGTCTCAATTTAGCTTCAAGAAAATAATGGATTGTTTACTTATGTTTGTTACTGATAAGAAAACAAACAGAAAATTCTACATATGAGGGTAAATGAACTCCTTTGGTTTAACTCATCTGGAAGCTTTGTAATGTGGCCAGATTTTGAGGAACCCCTTCAGTTCAACAAAACAGTATTGAATGTCTATTGTACAGCCATGTGCTAGGTGTAGGTCTAGATTAAAATTTAGATGGGGTTTATAATCTAGTAGTGGAATTTTACAACTATTTCACTGGCCAGGATAATTACCTGCAAAGAAACTCCCTCTATCATTGTAGAGTGTCAAGTGTTTGGCAACTTAGTGCTTGAGACATTAAGATTTTAAGTGATGTTCCTAGCATGCCAGTATATGTCAGAGGAGGTACTTGAATCCAAGCCTTGTTTCCAAAAACACAGACTTTCTCCATTATGCCACTGCCTCTTATAGGTAACTGTAATATATATTAGAGAGGAAGGACTATGTATTCCTTTTTTCACTTTCATAACTAGTATGATCTTAATTCCAAGTTTATTGTTACATGACTGATTATATAGAAATTGTTACTTCTATATCAAGAAGAGAACAATAGTCAGTGAATTATCTATGGATATATATATAGGTATATATATATATATATATATATATATATACCTATCTATATACATATATATGTATCTATCTATCTATCTATCTATCTATGTATATATCTACTGATAGTCACTTATTGAAATAATCTCCTAGTGGTTCTCCTTGTTGCTAATTTTTCCCCTTTCCATTTATAATACAGCTACCAAACTGGTATTTCTAAAATACAGTTATGACTATGCTACACTGCCCTACTCAAACAGTTTTAATAGTTCCTTATTTCTTAGGTAGAGATTATCACCCTTATATCTTATGTCATTGCAATTCTGGTGATATCTATAGACCACCATTCAGTAGAATACTTTTAAATCCATAAAATACATAGAATTTTGGTAGAAAACAATTGTAATGAAGTATAGTTATCAAAATATTAAAAACATGCAATTTCATGGATTGTAGTTTAAGAATCTTTGCTCCAGAATAAAATACAAAGTCTTATCCATTTGACATTTAAGGTGCTTTATAATCTGGCTCAAACCTACCTTTCCAGTCTTATTTCATATTATTTCTCTATATTCACTCTCTATTCTAGTTAATCTCAGAATCACAGATTTAGAGTTGGAAAAAAATCTGAGAGATCATCTAGTTCAACTTCTTTTCTTTGCTGAGTCCTAGAGAGGTTAAGTGATTTGCTGAATGTCACTTAAATAATAAGCACCAGATATGGAATTCGAATTCAGGCACTCTTGGCTCCAAATCCAACACTTTTGATGGTACTATTCTGCCTTCATGGCTTTGTACCAGTAGTTCAGCCAGTCTGGAGTGCACACTTTCTCTTCACTTCTGTCTTGGAGTATCCCTACCTTCCTTTAAAACAAACCTTAAGGTTTACCTGCTCACTAGGCTTTTATTGCTCTTTTCAGTGGTTGTTATTTGTCTCCTCTCTCAATGAGTAGGTATTATTTTGCATGTATTCTGCATTTATAGTTTTATGTACATTTATCTTCAAAATTGAAAATAAACTCTTTGAGGGCAGGGGCATATCCCCCCCCCCTTTTTTTAATAATCTAGGGACTTATTCCATTAGATAATGTCCAGGATAGGGTTTATTTGCCCTTGTGGGCTTTGATCTTTCTTAGGTAGAACTCAAGCATGTAGCCGTCTGCTCGGCCACACTGGCCTGGCCTTGATTCAATGCAGGCAAGGAGCTTGCCCTGCTGGAACTGCTCCTCCAGAAGTGAGCTGATCTTGGCGTTCTTCTTCCGCTCCTCGTATTTCTTCTGGATCTTCTTTGACCGCTTTTTTATTTAAAATTTCTTCTTCCTCAGGAGTTAACTTGGCGCCCTTATTCCGGCCCGAGGGCAGTGCATAGTGGGACTCATACCACTGGCGGTATGGGGTACTATCAATGAGCACAATGCAGTTCTTCACCAAAGTCTTGGTCCGGACCACCTCATTGTTGGAGGCATTGTAGACTACATCAATGATCCTCATCTTGCGGGTGCAGCACTCCGAGCTCCAAGAGAAGTTGCCCATGCCCAGCCTCAGCACCTGGTACTTCTTGTTGCGTCCATGCACTCGCAGGTGTGGATGCGACGGTGTTGGCGGGCAGCTGGCCCAGCGCATACTTGCGCTTCTTGTGGTAGGGCTTGCGCTTGCTCCCGGTCTTGCGGCGCTTGTGCCAATTGTCCTGAGAGATTCCCATCGTCGGCATGAGCTGCCACATTTCCCCCTTTTAAATCTCTAGCGCCTTGCTGTTTAAAAATGTTGGTTGGATTCATTCATTGTCTTTCATTTGAAATGTATAAATTCCTTTAGAATGATAACATGTCCGGGCATATTGCTTCCAGATGATTTTTGCAAATCATAGTTTTTTCCTTCCTCCTCATTTAACATATCTTTCTCCAACTCTTTGTATTCAGTGTATACTTGTTATGTTCTGCTGGATCTTGAAACTGTAGAATTAGCCAAAATCAAATTTCTTTTGCATTTGATGATATCTTTTTCTCTCAGATACCCATTATTTGCATACCCATAATACATATGCTAAAATCAATTTCCAGATCTACTTTTCCAAGGACTTTGGGAGGGCATTTTAGAAAAATGCCTGCTGATTCTTTTGTTCTAGCATAGCTCTTTAAACAATGAATATTTTTAGACTACCAGTTATATATGGAATACATACATATATATATATATATATATATATATATATATATATATATTAGGTAATTTGTTGATTGAACTCAGCAAATGATTGCTAAAACTTCCCCCTTTTTTGTTGAGAATAGATGTGATGATTACATTGGTAGCCCCTCTAAGTCATTCATAACACTATCATCTTTTCAGTTTCTATGCCTAGTACAAAATGGGAGTTTAAGAAATACTTGATGGGCTGATTTGATTTGAACACAAATGGTGGAATTTGTGTTTGAATTATTCATATATGATGCATTGAAGAAGTATTGAACACGAGACCCATGGGTGAGCATTGCAATGGCAATGCTTAGTACTGTAGCTGGAATGAGATTAAAATATAACTGGAAAATATTCAATACAATGAATGCAAATCTTGTTTTTTGTGGTTATGGTTTGTCCTTCATTTTAGACCAAAGCAAAGCCAGTTCAGGCTGGAACAAACTATCTGTGGAGTGTCTCAGTTACTAGAATCACCAAGAGATCTAAAAAAGCTCCCCTCTCACAATAAGAAGTAGAAAGTAACAGATAGCTCCCAAATACTGGGACCAGAAGGAAGGGTATTTCTCCCCTAGCCCAATAATTAACAAGAGGGATTGATTTCTAGTTGCATTGAATGTGCATCACTGACTCTATAAGAGCAGAACTTTTAGAAGTTTAAAAATAATGTGGCAAAGTTAGTTTCTTAAGCTGGATTGAAGGGGAAGTTTCCAAGAAAGTAGTTTATGGATCAGAAAAATGTTCAACATTTAGTAAAGAACCAACTCTGTAGATTCTCCACCCATATTCTATATATCAGAAAGATTATCAAAATTAAAGGGATACTTTCAAAATAATAATAGGTAATTTAAAAATTTGCCAATACTGGCAGTAAAACTAGATTTGTCTTTTTATAAACAGTTTTCCTAACTGCCCTTCATACACTACGCTAAAAAACACCATGAGGAAATATTTAATTGAAAAATTGCTTTCAATTTAATTTATAAAGTACATAAGAAACAATTCTATTAATATAATATTCACCTCCGTAAAACTGTAGATAACTATTGTCTCCATGTTCTCCACTGGTGGGGAATAGAAAAACAGAAGTAAATGACTCCTCTCCTCATTGAAAGTTGGCAATGCTGAAAGTTTTAGATGCAATTGAACTGAAAGCTCAAGGATAAAGAACTTAGAGAGCAAGCAAAGGCTTGGTTTTCTCTCTTCCATCAAAAGAACTTGGGTCTTGATTAAAAAAGAGGAATGTAGGGAATATCTGGATGTTCGCAGGTACTAGACAAATATTCATAGTAATTGATCTCTAAATATACAGTGATGATCCTGGGACATCAGTAATTTTGTATATTGTTGTAACGAGATACTGCAAGTAAAACCATTAATCATTTTAAATGGAGTTTTAATGCTGGCAACTGCCAGGGGTGAACCTGACCCAAATCAGGCAGCCCTGAGATGCATATTCTCAGGGTTTATATAGACAAAAGCCACAACATAACTGTTGCCAAGGGGAGCAAGCAGGGAAACTACAGAAGCCAAAGGATAGCACTGCTTAATGACCTGTCAGTTACCCAAACAGTAAAAATCCTTTGATTGGTTCCTAGGTAAGGGTGAGGGGCTGTGGTGTTCTTCTTGATGGGTTTTTGTGGTAGGCTTGGACAGGCCTGACCTGGCAGGCCTTTCTGGCAGACTAGGTCTGTTTTGTTGTTGAGTTTCCTAGGGGACTGGGAGTACAGGTGTTAGGCTGGTTTCTTAGGTGTGCTTAATAGGGAAGAGGGATTGGGGGAAAGTTCCCAAAAATGGTGCTTATAACAATACCTACTTCTTTTAGTCAAGAGTCACACCCTTGACTCACAATTGGTGACATTGTACAGCAGGGGCTGATACCTAGGTTCCCTTACAAGGGGAAGCTTGAGTAAATTAATATGGGATTGAGAGGTGGGAAAACAAACAAGGGCCTATAGTGAGATCAGTGTGGTCAACCATGGGGATGTCTGAAACAAATCCTGGTACCAATTTTCCCACCCTTTGGCCTCCAGGTTTAGGATAGAGGCATCCTTGTACCAGACAAGTACCAGAGCCCTGGATATCCCCAAGAATTAAACTTGATTGATCCCAGTCACACACCTCAGAATGGGATGCCTGGGAGACTGTCTTGGGAAGGGCTAGAACAACGTAATAGGGGGGATGGATATTAAAATAAAAAATCATTTCACATCAGGAAAGAAACCAGGGCAGAGGCAAACTCATCCATAAGCCCTCTTCTGCTTGGATGAGTGGAGTACTTGGACCCCCTTTCTAATAATCCAGGTGGTTTTTACCCTTGGGAGTATGGGGTTTTGACATGGAGAAAGAGCACAATAACATTATGAGGAAACATGGGGAAATCTTCACTTCAGAAAATCTGGTCTTGGGTCCACCTTCCTTCCATTTATCAGGGGAATGGTGGAGCCAGGCAGAGATAGAGTTCACTTTGACAGGATCTGATATAGGTACAGGCAAGGCATCTTGAGCTGATTTCAGGACCCTCCCTTGTGTTTCTTGCAATCTCTGTAGGAACTTAATAAAGGAAGAATTAGTAGCCTCAGCTTGTAACTCTTCTCTAATCACTGGGAGGAAGGCTGGAGGTGATTTCAAAGGGAGAGAGCTCAATTAGGTTGGAGGTGCACCTGAGTAGGGCCAGGGGAAGAAGCATGACACAGTTTCATATTTTGTGGGGAACACTTCCACCCATCCAGAAAAGGTATCTACAAAAACCAGGAGATATGGATAGCCTGCTGTGGGGGGTTTTACTTCTTTGAAGTCCACCTTCCACTTTTCCTTTGGTTGTTGACCCCTGAGTCTGATTCTGAGGGGGACTGCCTTTCCTTATTTTTGCATTTACTTGCAAACAGGTCACACACCTTGTGACAGTACTTAACAGAATATTATCTAGTTGGGGAATGAAGTACCTGTCTCTCAGGAGTAAGCTCACTTTTTTCTGGCTCCCAAATGAGTGATTTGATTTGATGGACCTCACCACCAATTCTGGGAAGGTCCACCAGCCCGACTGGTCCTTATTCCTTTTTTTTTTTTTTTTTGTTCAAAGGAATCATCACAGTGTGAATTAAGTTGGAATGGGTTGGGTGGGAGGAGGTGCTGTGAAAAGGGCAAGACAGGGGAGGGAGGGAGGCCTCATGGTGAGTGGGCTCATCAGCTGCTTGATTTCCAAGTTTGAATACTGGGGCTTTTGGTAGCTTCATTAGGATTCCATCACTTCCCCCATCAAAGAGGTAGGACCCAAATTTATTTGGGAGAAGGGACTAAGGTTTCAGATTACACAGTTTCTTCAGGCTGAAAAGTGGGAGTAGAGCTATTCCTGTCTCAGTGGGTCCCAAGGAGGAAGTTGACTAAAACCAAGCATAGATCTCATTCAGGGGATGAAATCTGACAGGCAAGTTCAACATGCAGGGTCGAAGATATAAGGAGAAGGACAGATATATCTAGTAACAGGCAGTTGAATAGCCCAAGTACCTTTTTACTAAACTATTTAGGCTCTAGAAAGGAATATAATTTTAGGCTGAATAGCTCAGATCTAACACACACACACTTTAGTGGCTCAGATGTATCCCAGCCTTAGTATATGGGATAATGACTAACTTGTGTTTGTACCTTTGTTTCACAAACTTCTTTTCCCTTTGTCTAATTGTTCCCATGTTATTCAGAAAAAAGCAACAATGTTCTATTCCAGGGATTTAACCTTTCACTTGACTATGCAGGGAGGCAGATGACAGACCTGGGTATTAATTTACCCAGTTGTTTGAGATATTGAATGGCTACACATTCAGATTGAGAACAGCAAAATTTCACATACCTACATTGCACTTTTACTATCTTTTACTGACTACTTGCTCTAATTAGAGAAATTTGTCATAAATGGAAAAAGCAGGGACATGCCAGATATGATAGGATAAAACATCTTTAGCTCTGTTTGAATTCAGATAAGAGTCACTTTAATTCCATCTCATATCCAGACTCAGGAATAGCCAGGTAGAAAACATTCAAAGGAAGACAATGGGGAAACTAAGGAGGGTCTCATTTTAGATGGAGGCTAAAATTGCCCTCTCAAATTTTCCCAAAGGCAAAACTTCACCTGTGGCAGCATTACATTCCCTCTGAGTAGCTTGTGGCATTTCTCTTAGAGCCTGATTTAATGCGGACAACTATATCTAAATTCAAACTCAAAATGAAACTGATTGCTGTCCCAATGGCTTTTACTTTACCTCAAATGGCAAGTCTCACCAATCACAGCTTAGGGATTGATACCATTGCTTATTTGTATGGAGTTGCAATAAGTAATAAAAGTTTACCATCACTTATATACATAAGGTATTTCATTTCTCAGTAAGCCAAGTTCATTGCTTAGGAACTCCATAACCCAAACAAGCTTTTAGTTTTCTCCTGGGGCTGATGGCCTTGCCCACCAAATTGTTTCTAGGGGATCTGGTAAGTTTACAAATAAGGAGGAATCTATATGGACCCGAAAGAAGTGTCTGACTTGCTTGTCCACCCTATGATCTTCTTCTGGACTGATGAAAACCACATACTTTAGGTGTAACAAGTCCCTTATTTTCAATATCAATCTTTCTTTTTCCTTGCCAGGATGTCTTTCAGGGTACCCATATTTTATTTTTAGAACCCCAGTATATGGTAGCTGGCACATGTGGCCTCTGGTCATCCCTTATAGCCCTACATTGGAGGAAACCTTGGCCCTTTACTTAGGGAGGAGAGTAGGGAGTATCTACCCTGTCTACCCTTAGAGCTGCTGTGGGATCAGTTTTAGGTTTTAACATTACAACAATAATCCCAAGTAATTTAGTTAACAATCTTACAATTGTTATAAGTGAAAGTCAACTTGTTTTAGATTTAAGACAGGGTTAGCAGGACTTAACAAAATAACATACCTGGTTTTAAACAAAAATTTCCAATGTCTTTTAGTTTAAACTAAATTTAGACTAAAAGTTGCTTTGTTTAACACCGTTTATGGTTTGCAATGGTCACTCAAGTTTTACAATATGCAGCTTAGAAATACATAATAACACAAACAGTGATATGACATTAATTACATTTCCAAATCACTTATAAAAATTATTGATAGATGATTGGGCTTACCAAGTGCAGAGGCTGGTTGACTTCTGACCTTGTTTTCCCCTTTTCCTTTTCTCTTCTCCTCACAGTTGCAGAACCTGGTTGTGGGTGTGGTCAGATTTGGGCAGGAAGGAGAAAGAGGGCCCTACTCCTTGTGTGGGAAAGCTCAGCTCTGGGGCTAACCTACAGGAGTGGGCTTCAGGTACCTAGGGCTATTGCTAGTGGGGCTCCAGTGTAGCTGCTGTGCCTCCCCCCTTGTTCCTTTCACAAGGTGGGGAAGGTTAGCTCACATTCCCTACTATTCTTCTAACATTTCTCTGTAGCCTTAGCTTGGTCAGCGCTGGGATAACAGGGTGAAGGGATCTTAATGGTTCTAAGCTTTCACTATATCATTAACTTGGTCAGAACCAAGATGACAGGGGGGAGACACTGTAGCCCTAGCCTGGGAAGAACCCAGGAAAGGGTTAACTGCTAGTCCTATTCCAAAGTGCATCTTTGAAACCTGCCTCTCTTTGATCAGTGAAGTGACCCCTTTTCTCTTAGATAGATCTTAGGGGAGGTTTCCCCTTTCCCCCTTTTCCATCTGTCTTTTTACCTCCTGAACTTTGGCCTGAGTCCAAAGAGGTAGAAAGGGACAGATATTTTTTTGTTGCTGCCAACAACCTTTCTTAAGGAGACCATCAGTCTTTCTAGCCCAGGTACAGTGGCTGGCTGCATTTTGACTCTTACAGGGTGGCAGACTCAAGAGATTTTTTAGCAGATTGATACTGAAAGACTGGTGGACAGAGACAAAACAGACAGTTTGTGCACATAACAATAGAAACAGACTGACACAGAGTGCTCAAAGTACCTGGACAAGGCAGATACAAAACAGCACATAACACTTGAAATAGACTGACACAGAATGCCCAAAGCATCTAGACAAGATAGACACAAAACAGACAGAATGGTTTACCCCAGGGGCTCACTCTGACATTTCAGAGAGAAGCTGGGGTGAGGGAGTTAACGGTGTCCAGCTGCCACTATATGCCCACTTGCATGAGTACTCCCAGGAACAGACACTCACCTCTAGCAGACAGGACACATAACTCCATTAAGGCCAAATTCTGGAATGAAATGGAGTAGAGGATGGACTTGCTAACTCTTCCCAAGCCTGGGGGCCCTGGGACATCTCAGGGGCTGGCTCCCCTCAGGGTCTGGGCAGGGCCAGTTTGTCCCCTTCCCTAGACTGAAGTCCTGAGGTCTCAGCAGTGACACGGAACTCCACAATCTCGCTGGGGTCTCCAAATGTTGTAATGAGAAATTGTGAATGGAGACCATTAATCATTTTAAGTGGAGTTTTAATGCTGGCAACTGCCAGGGGTGAACCCAATTCAAATCAGGCAGCCCTGAGATGCATATTCTCAGGGTTTATATAGACAAAAGCCACAACATAACTGTTGCCAAGGGGAGCAAGCAGGGAAACGACAGAAGCCAAAAGTTATCACTACTTAACAACCTGTCAGTTGCCCAAACAGTAAAAATCCTTTGATTCATTCCTAGGTAAGGGTGGTGTTCTTCTTGATGGGTTTTTGTGGTGGACTTGGACAGGCCTGACCTGGCAGGCCTTTCTGGCAGACTAGGTCTGTTTTGTTGGTGATTTTCCTGGGGTACTGGGAGTACAGGTGTTAGGCTGGATTCTTAAGTGTGCTTGATAGGGAAGGGGGGTTGAGGGAGAGTTCCCAAAAATGGTGGTTACAACAATATCACTGAATACTTAAAACTTTTCCATCTGTTAGTGTGCTGTAGTCCCACCCTTTCCCTATAGTGACATCTAAGATTTATTCTCATTTAATCCAGCCTAGCCCCCTGTCTCCTTATTTCTGTGAAGGGTATTATCAAACTTCTAGTCACCCATATTCATAACCTTGGGGCCATTTTATTTTATTTTATTTTATTTTTAAAGCAATTGGGGTTAAGTAACTTGCTCAAGGTTACACGGCTAGTCATTATTTATGTGTGGGTGCTTATTTTCTGAGGCCGGATCTGATCTCAGGTCATCCCAACTCCGAGGCCGGCACTCCTACTCACTGTGCCACCTAGCCACCCCTTTAGGGCAATTGGGGTTAAGTAACTTGCCCAAGGTTACACGGCTAGGTTTTTGTTTGTGTGGATTAAGTGTCGGAGGCAGGCTCCGAACTCAGGTCCTTCTGATTCCAGGGCTGGGGCTCTATTCACTGTGCCACCTAGCCGCCTCGCCTTGGGGCCATTTTAGTTCTCATTACCTCTTTATTTTAAAAGCCTCCTAATTGTTTCTTCTGTCTTAAGTCTCTCTCCATTACACTGTTGTAGAGGGCCAGTACTGAGCCAGTCCAGTCATGGGTAGAGTCTGGGTTAGGATTCCCCTAGGCCTCACTCCTAGTGAGAGCTCATTGTTGCTTAGGATGATTGGCTCACCATCTTTCCTTGTTTAGCAAGGGAACAGTGTGTGATTACCAAGAAGTGATCAGAGATGCACACAATTGAATAAAGTTCTAGGAGGTAGAATAGAGATGTACTCACTTTTGATATTAGTATATAAACCCTTACTCTCAGATAAATAAACAGACTGTCTAGACAGCTTCCTACCTGGCTCATGTCTCATCATTCCCACACTCTCATATATGGCCCATGCTCCTTTGATGTGGGCATCAAATGGCCCACCAAACAGGGACCTGAAAAGAAGGTACAAAGACAGTGGCCTCCTGTGTTCTGGAGAAACACAACAAAAAAGGTAAAGAGGTGAAAGGTAAATTTTCTTCAAAGTATTAGACTTAGGAAGAACTGATCACCAGACTAATGTGAGTATGTTTTAGGGATTAAGAAAATTCAAGCAAATAGAAGACAGCCACTCTGCTTTACTTTCAATTTGTTGGGCCACCTTGCTTTAGGTCTTGCTGAGAGCAAGAATGGAACAAATGCAGTTGGGAAGTAAAGACCATAAATATTATCTGAGGCTCTTAAGGAATATAGTCAGAGAAAGGGGGCTCTTAATATTTACTAATCAGCTTCAAGAATTTTTAAACTGTGTAGAAATCTGCTGCCCGTGGTTCTCAAAAGAAGGGACCATTGATTTAGAAAAATAAGAAACTATAGGCAGACAGATGAGTGAGTATTGTTGGGAGGTTGGCCCCAGCACATTCCCCATTTCAGCATTCTCTGTATGGAATGTGCTAAAAATATGTCTCCAACCTCGAGAAAAGGTACTGATAGTTATAAAAGTTTTAAAAATAGACACGGCATCAGGGAAAAGGAAGAGGAGGAAATGGCACATTTTATAGATGAACTTCTGAAAATCATAGAGGAGACAGATTTGGAAGAGTGCCATGAACCTATTCTCCCCAGTGCTACTCCTATGCCACCACCCATATATAGATCCAACAGTCAGGTTTTTTTCAGAAAAGGATAAGAAGTCAAAGGAAGAGCCTCTAGGTTTAGTACAGACAGCCATAAGGAAGGCTGAGGAAAGAGGGGAAGATTTCCTACTTGCCATGAGACTAGCACGGCCTGTGTTTGAAGTGAATGACCCTAATAACCCAGGGCAAATGCTGAGCAAGCATTTTGCATTAGACTTTAAGTTGTTAAAAGAACTCTGATCCAGAGCATCCCATTATGGGTCAAATGGTCCTTATGTCCAGATGCTCCTTGATTCAAGCTCTAACATGTCAAGGTGTCACCTTGATCGGTATTCATTAGCCAAAACAACACTAGAAGGGGAAACTACCTAGTATGGATATTAGAATTTTCAAGGCATGTCAGGACCAGGCCAGGCAAAACAAGAGGACTTGCATTAATATCAATTTTGAGCAACTCATGGCCACTGGGAGGTATAGCCAGCTTAAGGATCAGTTGTGGTATGAATTGATTGCTTATGAACAAATTACGAAGGCAGCAAGAGCAGCATAGATCAAGGTCCCAGGTAAAAATGATTGAGGGGTTTCTTTTGCTAAGAATACAGGGCCCCCAGGAACCTTTCCCTGATTTCCTAAGTAGATTAACCATGGCCATACAAAGAAGTGTCTCAGACGCTGAGGCCACTAATATTTTGTTATTGAAATTGACCAGAGAAAATGCTAATGGTGGATTATAAACAAGCACTTCAAGGAGGCAAGCCAAATATGATCATTACAGAAATGATCCAAAGGTGCCAGAATATGGGGATAACACATTTTCAAGCACAGGTGATGGCTGCTTGACTGTTGTTATGGCTCAAAAAGACTCCTGTGCTATGACCCCCCCCCCCAATGCTGCTATAACTGTGGGAAGCTTGAGCATTTAAAAAAGGATTGTAGGTATGCCAACAAAATTCAGCTCACCCACCATCCACTCCATGCCCTAAGTGTAAGAAAGGCCTTGTGTAAGATTGGGCCTTGGAGTGTTGTTCAAAAACGTTCTAAAACAGATAAAGATGGGTGCCCTACTCAGGGAAACTACCCCCCCAGTGCCCACTCCAGCTGCAGCAAACAATTGGAGCAGCCCTGTCCCTCACACCTTCTATAACAGTGTTCAAGAGCAAGTCCCTACACCAAATGTAAAACTTACAATTGCAGATCTCTGGCATGCCACCCTAGGAATGTCAGGCCTTGTACTTTCATCCCAAGTCTCCTATCATATAGATGCTACTATGGGGGTCTTCTCAGTGCCCACAGGTTTTTACAGACCCCTCCCCTCTGGTACTTTTGGCCTCATTCTCGCTGCAACTCCTGCTCCCATTTGGAACTGATGGTAGTACCCAGAGTGGTAGATGCTGACACTCTGTGGGAAATTCATGTTCTCCTATGGGTACAGCCACACCAAGACATTTTAATGAGAAAAGGGGAGAGAATAGAATCAGTTATACTAGAATACAAACAGGGTAAGAAAAAAGCATCACAAATTAGCAGCAGTAGAGAATTCAGAAGTACAGGAGATCAAGCATATTGGACTCATGTGATTACTTACTCGAGACTCACTCTAAAGATAAGAATAGAAGGAACAACATTGGAGGGGTTGGTGGATACTGGAGCAGATAAATAAGTAATTGCAGAAAAACACTGGCTGCAATCTTGGCCTCTTAATCAAGCTGATGTCCCACTACAAGGGATCGGAGCAATAAGAATGCCCACACAAAGTGAAAAATGGCTTACCTGGGAAGTAAAAGGCAGGTAAGGAAAATTCAAACCATATGTATTAGAATCTTTGCCAATAAACCTATGGGGAAAAGATCTATTGAGAGCCATGGAAGTAGTAATTCAAATCAAACCTATCCAAGACCAGGATTTTGGCCCCTTGGATAGGGGCCACTGTAAAGTAAAGAAAGGTACAGGTCCCAAAGATCACCTGGAAGGAAGCCCCCCTCCCCATCCTCCAATAGGGGTTCAACATATGGATAGTGATAGCGGGATGGGAGTCTGTCCTCCCCAAGATACTTGACTCTGAAAGCAGAAGAACAATTAAGGAAAGTAGAAAAGGCTAGAGAAGTGTTGAAATTGTTGTGGGTTCTTTAAGGGCAATGGGTGGAAGTCACCATATTGCCTACTCCCAAAATTCCCTTTGCAAGTATTCATCAGGGGAGTAGATTACTAGAATGGATTTATTTAGCAGCACAACAACCATGAAGCCTAAGCACCTACCCCTCAAATGGTGGCCAAGTTAGCTCTGAAGGCTATCAAAAGGGCTGTACAATTGAGTGGAGATTATCCCATGTACATATATTAACCATATATTCGGGAACAATTAGAAGTCCTGATTGCCCAGCATACGAATGGCAGGTCTTCATCAGCACACACCAAGGGAGATTTGATAATGTATATAAGAATCCTGTCTTATAGTTTATGTCTAATTATGAATGGATGACTAATACTATAACAAAGAACTCACCAATACCTCAGGCATCCACAATATTTACTGATGCTACTAGCCATTGGATTGCTTCTTATCATATCCCCCCCACCCCCAGACAGGAATAAGGTTATATACACCCCATTTGAATCTACACAACACAATAAACTATATGCCATAATAGTGGTACTTCAGGACACAGAACAACTTCTCAATATATTCTCTGATAGCAAATATGTTATTTATGTGGTTAATACCATCAAAACTGTGCATGTTAGATTTTCTAGTAATCTCCCGGTATTTCAACTATTCCCTTTAGCATAAGCATCAACTTCACACCAGGACTTTCCTGATACTCTAACTTCCAATGCTTGCTCTCACCAATTTTACCTTGTATTTCTTTTGCAAATATATAGGTATATATATATTTCCCCCAGCTACATATAAACTCCATGACATATAAAGCTTTACTTTGTTTTTCTATCCCCAGAGCCTAACACAGTGTCTGGAAGACAGTAGGAACTTAATAAATGGTTGTTGATCAATTGCTTCTTTGAAGAAGAATTAAATATGCCTTTATTCCTTACATACATTGGAATGAAAAGTTCTAGAAGACAGTGATTGTTTTTGCCTTTCTTTGTTTTTCCTGTACAGTGTCTGGCTTGTAGTAAGCATTTAATAAGTTCTTGTTGATTATTGACTTATTAAATACTATGATATTTCATTTTTCAATGATACAGATCTCTTACTATGATATTTCTAAGGTATACATTACTGACCCTTTTTCCACAAGCACGACATTTGTTTTGTAAAGTGCTTAAAACATTAGAGGGAGATGAGACAGAAGCAGTAACCTGGATCCCATGGGCAGAAATTAGGGAGAACTATTTAATTTTCTGGAATCTTCTTAAGTTCTAGATGGCTACCTCTGTCATTTTAGCCTTTCATTTAAAAGCCATTTGTGACAATATTAATTTAGTTCAGCATCTTGTTTCCTTGTGATATTGTGTCTCTCTGAAAGGCAACTACACTCATTGTTGGCAAAAGAGGGAAAAAAGACTGAAATATTCAGTGTCTCCTTTTTGAGTGTAATGTTTTCTTCTAGGTCTCTCTTTCACACTGTCTACAATGCAAGCAATACCATTCAAATATTCTTTTAAGCACATGGTATGTAAATTTATCAGCAATCATACCAAATGTATAGTTTATGCTCCACATGGTAAGAAGAGATTTCTTGTTCTACTGAGAAAATGTATCTGGACAACTTTATGAAATATTGGTCATTTATCTATCAAATTGGGGCCATTGACCCTGAACCACAGTAAGAACATACCACCTACCTTCAGTTCTTTTCATTTATTCCTTAATAGAGTTTTGAGCTTCAGTAGAAAGCTGATCCATATTCTTTTATACATGAGTTGGCTTCTGATAAAGCCATTTGCATGAAAATAGCAATAGGAAGAATAGAATTCTAAGAATAAAGGCCAGAATGACATCTTCAGACCAAATACATTATTTAAATGCAACACATGCATCAATAGCATAGGAAGTAATGAAGTATAAGGGGCTAGATGACAGTGTTTTTGGTCATCCTCATGCTCTACTTCAAACAACAAGGAGGCTGTCATGAAAAGACTGCTGGATTTGAGTCTGGAGACCTTGATTCATAGTTTGGGTCAACATTTGCTAGCAGTGTCATTATAAGGAAGTCACATAATACATGTGAGTCTCAACTTTCTCATTTGCAAAATAGAGACAATAATGATTTACTCCTCACTTCAAGGAGAGAAGTTCTAAAAACATAACAGTAACATAAATATATGAATTATTAATGTGATTAAAAAACTGAATTTGTGACTTATAAGGCAATGGAAATGGAGGTAATCTTTTTATCTGCCTTCTGAACTTATTATTTAATGTAAATGCTAAAATATATTGAATAAAATAAGGCCCAATGTGCCTTCCTGATCCATAACATGAAAGGAACTTGCTATCATTGTTCAAGGGGTTTATTTAGAAAAGAACCCATTAATCCCCAGTTCTCCAATCAATGTGGATAATAACTACAAATACTGCTTGAGGAATGGATGCTGCATATTTATATTATGAATCCCATCATATTCATTTGTGGCTCAGAGAGGTAGCACAGTTTCTTGAAAGAATATTGGCAATGGGAACTGAGATAAGTCTGTTATTTCCTGCTCTGCCAGTGACTGAAAGCCATATCCCAGCTTTCAGACATAGTTTCTTCATTTACAAAATGAAGAGATTGAAACATATAATCTATAAAGGCCCTTCCAGCCACATGTATTCTAATTCCAATGTTCTACACATGCTAATGTCAATTGCTTATTATTTTATGAAAAGAATTGTTGACTATTTTGCCCTTTATTTTAATCTTAATCAGTTTTGTATCACTTCTGGAGATTATCCCCTCAACCTGAGTCAAATATGTTTTTTCAGATATTGAAGTAAGATCTATCCAATTCTTCAATATTATCTGTATTCAAAATAAGATCTTCTGAGATATCAAATGTCTATTATTTTCCTAGGAGAATTTTAAGAATCTTAGGAATTGAAAAGGAAAAGAATGTAATATGACTTCAGGTAATGGAAAAACTTAGATTCCCAATACTAACATATTTATTTTCTGTTTTATAATACTGTAATACTGGTTTATCTAGGCAATGATGTTACTTTGAAAGTCCTTTTATTTCAGTTAGAGATTTTAAACCTATTTTGAGGAATTTATGAATTTACTCCCTCCAGCTTCCTTCCTTCATTTCTTCTTTCTTTCCTTTGTTCCTTCTTTCCTTGCCAAATGGAAAAAAAAAACCCATAGACAAATTTCTATGTAATTAATAATCAATTTATTAATTAGGCTAGTTAATAATCAATAAATTGATGGTTAGTGCTTTCTCTCAGCAACCAAAGAAAAAAGACATGAAGATCCTGAAAGCTTTAAATAATCATTGAAAGGGAATTTCTTTGACAACTGAAAATCAACCTTAATTATTGGACATTTAATAAGGAAGTCTTCAGCCGCTCTTGGTAAAAGATGGCTTGATGATGACACTCAGCTGCCCCAAGAAATCTGGACAAGGAATTCCATCTCTATCCAAATTACTCTGGTTGTTTTTTTTCTTCATAAGGTGCTTTACCTTATTGTCTAATATTTGGGTACAAGGACAGGGATTCTTTTCCCTGGGGTAAGAACTAGTTCAGACTGGATTCTCTTTATACTCTAAACAGAAGTAAGGTCTCCTAGTTAGGTGGGGTCCTTCTCAAGATAGAATAGCATGCTGCCTGAGGGCTATGGGTAATCTCAAACCTCCACTTCCTTCAGAGGTTCACATTCCCTTAGACTTCCTTGGAAAAGACTGGATCCCAATTTAACAGTTGATTATTCATATGATAGTAAAAATAATAATTTGTCTAATTCCCCTCTTTCATTCTGGAGAGGGACACAGTCTCCTCAATGAATCACTAACTGACATGACAAATGCTCCATTAAGACTTTTTTTAAGTATAGGATTTGTGATGGGAAACAATATAAAGGGAAGTGTGAGAGACTGACCAACACATTGACAGGAGCCATTAGAGGCAGTAGCCTTTGGCAAGTGGGCCTTACAGGCATAATGGTGCAGTCTATTTCTCAGTAACCCATTCCCTCTGTCCATTTTAATAGTCTATCATATCTTAAGACTCAAACATCTAATCTCATATAGCTGTATGGTTTCTGAAAGATCTTCTGATGTAGTACTATTAATATTAATATGTTCCTCTGGAGATATCTCCTCTTACTAGCTGGAAGGATGGGACTTCAGAGAAGCTTCTAGTAGATTTGCTTCTTTGGTTTGTTTCACTTGAAGAGATTCCCTTTTCAGTTAAAAGCTCTTACAAAAATAGATCTTAATAAAATTCAAGTTTGTTTTTCCAATATAACTAGGTCAGGTAGTGAGAGTTAGCTCAAATTTTATAATAATATCATTTAGGAACTTCTATATCAGAAAATTTACATGCTGATGTTAGCAAATTGCCATGTTTTATATATTTAAGAAATTCAAATAACAACTGAAAAATTAGAAAATTCTGAAGTGAAATTTTCATTTGTTGTATATATAATTAACTAATCTTCTATTATTTTAAAAACAAAATTTTCACCAAAACAAAATTTCCACTCTAGTAATTTATTTCTTTATTCGTGCTAGTAATTTTCTTTTAGTTGTTCAGTCCTCCCTTAGGAAGATGAGATTTTTACTAAGGAACTAATAGCAGAATACTTTTTTATAAGAAGATGGCATCTAATAAAGGAACGAATTCGTTCAAAAGTTTCCAGATTAACTTTAATTGTACCCAAACGATGGGTTTTGTAAATATTTCAAGTACTCAAATTTAAAATGATCAAATCTTATCAAATAATCTGTTTGTAATAAATCATTTTCAATTATTAACCATGTTCAAATAAATAACCCTTAGTAAAACTGATATCTCTTTAACACTTTGAGGATAACTAGTTGTCCTAAAATTCTTTTTATTAGAAAAGAGAAAAGAGGGTTGGCTAGGTGGCGCAGTGAGTAAGAGCGTCAGCCTTGGAGTTGGGATGACCCGAGATCAAAACTGGCTTCAGAAAATGAGCACCCACACATAAATAATGACTAGCCGTGTAACCTTGAGCAAGTTACTTAACCCCAATTGCTTTTTAAAATATAAAAAAAAAAAGAAAAGAGAAGAGAAAAACAGAAAAAAAAGAGAAAACTTTTTATATTAACCTCACTAAATAATAGAATTATATCTTGTTCTCAGAAATCTTTACATCATCGCCTAATTATTCCCATGCCATCATGAGACACTAAATCCCCTTACCGTATACGGGAATATATAACATGTAACAGGTGGGTGATGAGGCCAAATAGCTTACCTACTTGGTTGTTTAGGATATGGAAAATATTTAACATTCTAATAACTGCTGCTCATTATGGTAGCTCAAGTGTACTGCAGGATTAGCCAGCCAGTTAAAGATTTAATATTGTGTTCATATTGATTATTGTCATGATTATAGAAATTTGCTATAAAAGAAAAATAGGGAATAGTTATAATAAGGGGAAAATGTTCCCTAACTTGATGTCAATTCCATAGCCAGCCTTAAATGGTGGAATACTTTCCACTGAAGATGAAATATTGTACTGGGGAAATTGAGTGAGGATAACCCTACCTCAGGACATTGTCATTGGTTATTAATATGAAAGTAAAATAATAATTCCTTTCACTTCCTTCTTTTCTTTATCCTTATTTCCCTCCCCACTAGGTAGTGAGTGGAGGGTGGAGGTGGGGAGAACAACTGAGAATCTATTGCAATAATGCAAGTCAGAGGTAATATGGCAGTGGGTGTATGAGTTGGAAAAGGGTCAGAGATGTGGGAAATATGAAGATAGAATTCACAAGACTTGGAAAGCGATTGTTTATTAACCATACAGAATTTAGCAAAGAACTTTGCTTCTAGTACATTTTCTATAAGTAATGACTGTTGGATTGCAACATTAAATCAAGATTCTTAAAAATAATCAGAATTATATCATAACTTAAGGCTATCACAGGTAAAATACTTTTGGACCATTTTTTGATTTATGTCAAAGTAGTTATATGGCAAAATTACATTCAAGGCTAAAAACACATTAACAAACAAAAATCTCCAAGCTTCCATCCACTCTCTGCTTCAGGTTCTTTAGGGTAATGTTAGATGTAGATCACCTAAGAGAAGACTGAATTGTAGATAAATAAATTCAGTTCAAGACTAATAATATATACTCCCCAAAGGAGTTTGTGAAGAAGGAACCATTAATGACTATGTTCCAAAAAAGTCTCCAAACACATTATTTTCTTTTATTGTTCAGAGAAATTTAATTCAAGACAAATTTAACAAAGCACCTCATAGTCAATAGAATGACAAAACTATGGAACAAAAGGTAAAATCAGTGTTGGCTGGGTTGTGAGGAAACAGGAACTCCCATCTTTTTTTATTAGAACTATGGACGGGTGCAAATTATTTGGCAGATAACATGGCAAAACACAACAAGAATAACAAAACTGATCATATCTTTTATGCCGACAATTCCATTGCTAGAAATTTATCTGAAAATTATAAAAAGGGGAAAAAGACCTATGTAAAAAAAAGATTTATAACTAATCTATTAATAGTTCCCCAAATTGGAAGAAGTCTATGTGTACAACAAGTGGAAACTAGTCCAATAAGTTGTGGAGTATTTATGTTACAAAACATGTTGATGTGGTACCATAATAAATATGAAACATACAGGTATATATGGAAAGACCCATATGAAGTGGTGCAAGGCTAAATCAGCAAAACCAAAGCTGTGTTCAGTGATTATAACTACATAGGAAGCAAGAAAGGAAGAAAACACAGTCTAAGCTAGTAAAATTCATACTAATCTGTATAGAAAAAGCAAAAATTTTTTTTGCTTATTCAGTGTTTTTGTTTGTTGAGTTTCTTGTTAGTAAATGCTAAATTATTCATAAAAGGTGTTACTCCCTATTTTCATGCTTATTTTTCTTGTTGACAGTTGGACAAATTCAGTTGTGTTTAACCCTTTGTGACCTCATTTGTGTTTTTCTTTTTTTTTCAGAAGTTATTAATTTATTTTTAGTTTACAACATTCATTTCTACAAGATTGTGAGTTCCAAACTTCTCCCCATTTCTCCCCTATCCCCCACTCCAAGATGGCAAGCATACTTACTTATTATTCCTTCCCCCAGTCTACTTCTCCTCATTTCTCCCCTTACCCCTTTCCCTATTACTTTCTTGTAGGGCAAGATGGATTTCTATACATCCTTGCCTGTATATCTTATTTCCAGTTGCATGTAACAACAATTTTTTAACATTTGTTTTTAAGTTTGAGTTCCAGATTCTCTCCCTTCTTCCCTCCTCAACCACTCCCACTGGGAAGACAACCAATTCAATATAGGTTATACATGTGTAGTTATGCAAAACATTTCCATAGTAGTCATGTTGTGAAAGACTCGCTATATTTCCCTCTCCCCTATCTTACCCCCCATTTGTTCTAATTTCTTTTTTGAACCTGTCCATTTTCTAAAGTGTTTGCTTCTGATTACTCCCCTCCCCCCAATCTGCCCTCTTTTCTATCATCCCCCCCTCTTATCCCCTTTCCCCCTACTTTCCTATAGGATAAGATACCCAATTGAGTGTGTATGTTATTCCCTCCTTAAGCCAAATACAATGAGAGTAGGTTGACTCGTTTCCTTGCACCTCTTTGCTCTTTCCCTCCATTGTGATACACTGCACCACCTGTTGCTGGGTGAATTGGATGTTCTCTAAGTTTCTTCTAGAGTCCATAATTCTAGATAATTTCTTCTAGAGTCAATAATTCAATTCAAGTTACTGTTGTCTGATAAAAGTAGGGAAAAAACATGGTTCTATCTTGTGGTATTTCCTTTGTGTGACAAGATCATATCCCTTTGTCCCCACCCCAAGTCTTGATCTTGCCTACATGTTTGGACATTAGAAAAGAGGAGTAGCCCAGATACTACTCCAAATATGAAATTTCCTTTTCCTTGGAAGACTTCTGAAGTAGGGATTGCTCACTCAACAGTGCAAATCAAGCCCAATCACATCTTTGATGGGCCTGCATCCTTAATATAACTTATTAACTGTTGCAAGAGTATCTGAAAGGTAAACTTAGATTAAAGAAAGTACTGGGTTTAAGCCTCCCTATGACACCTGTTGTCTCTGAGACCTGGCCATGCCATTTAAAACCTCTCCATATTTCAGGGAAGTATCTAAGATGATAAGTTGTAGAGAAGGGAGTTTTTCCCATACTAATGAAATAACAGGCCTTCTCTTTATCTCTAACTAGCATCAATTGCTCATGTATTCCTCATGATGGCCAGGAGTTTGTGAATGTTAAGAAGGGCAAACACAGGAAGTTCCTCTTTAAGAGGAAGATTTCATTGTCATTTCCTATTGGGAGACTCCAATAAGAAAGTAATTGCTTTTCAGCATGGAGAAATTCAGAATCATTAGGAGTGTATATCCCCAATGTGACACCCATGGCAGCTGCTATGAACATGCAAGCAATTTCCAGGTATAACAAGTATAATTAACTCCTTTCTTTGAAAAAAAAAAGCAAGATATTTATTCATATGCCAGAAAGTCAAATCTACCATGGTAATAAAGAAGTTAGTATACATTACCCATTCAGGAAGCATCAACATCCCCAAGCCTTCCCTCTGTTATGCTTCCCTACAAACAAGCTCCCTTAGTACAATTTCTCCCTCTTTAATTTTTATGAGCTGCTCTGCCTCAGCTCTCTCCCAGCTCTGCTCAGCTCTGCCTCACTCCCTGCTCTGCTCATGCTCTGTTGGGTAAACTCTTCTCACACACTGAGTTCCATATGACTCAGCTGTGGGCTGGGCCAGAGCTCACTACAAGTCATATGGGCCTATTAAAGGGTATGGAAGATCTTCAAATTCCCTTAACATTACAAAATTGTCAGGGGTGTGCTGGAGTCAGGTCAAATCAGCTCTCAGGCACAAATATTAAAATTTCAGTGTGAGCATTTAAATCCCAGAAATAGACAAATGATGCAACAAGTAATTTAATTATCTAGACCTAAGAGACTGATGGAGAAAATGTCAGGAATGAAAAGAAATTTAAAACTCTCTTATACGTTTTTCCCTCCATATGAAACCTATTAAGCATTACCAGCACACCATTAGGAATAGTCTAAGTTCTGTTATATGTGGCACTGGTATCTTTGGAAATCACACCAAGGTTGGTAAGCATGGCCCTATTGAAGGAGAGACAGTTATTGCAATGGGAATCTGTATTAGATATGACCTAATAGGGAAAGTGAGGCTGGGTGAGAACAGAGGTTGAGATGTTGGCATTGTGGGGTTTAGCATAGAACTCCACAAATGAGGTCATTAGGCCTGGGAGTAGAGCAGTTGTCCCATTTGCTAGTTCCTTCTCATTCCCCTACACCATTCTCAGCCCTTATAATATACAGTATAGAGTAAGCAATGAAAAAAAAAAAACAGAAATCAGGTAAATGTTATGCAGCTTCTCTGAATTATGGACTGCTGAGTTCGTCCTCAAATTTCTGTTTCAAAAGAAATGTTTTACTCAGGGGAAACTACATGACCTAACAATAATTCCATGAGACCAAACATTAGATTGCATGAAGAAAGATATTAGTGATGTATAATTAAAAAGTCATCAGAAAGACAAAGTATATTACAGCCCTTTTGATGGAATCAAAAAGCAACTATCCTTTCATTTGTTTTCAGTATTCCTAAAGCATGACATTCAGCAGCTCATTTTGTAGGGTTAACCCATAATGATGAATATCAGAGTTTCCTCACAAACATCTGTTTTGACCCAGCTTGAAGTATTAGAACCAGTATTATGATGGTTGTAGGTTGTACTTTGAATGGAAAATCACTGAAATTATAGCTGTTTCAGTGGAAACTGTGCTATTTAAATGATCTTGCATTTTCTAGCTCTTTCATTTCTCCTAAATTTGCACCTACACAAATACATACACTATAGTAGCCATTGTATGGCTTCCCTAATCCTATAGGGGAGAAAGGGTGTGTGTGTGTGTGTGTGTGTGTGTGTTGTATGTTTGCGTATGTGTATGTGGTTCGCCCATCAAGAGGTTTTGATTGTATAGAGCCCATTTTGCTAAATAAACTTCCCCCAACCCATTCCTCTGGGGACCATAGCTCAGGAAGTTGAAGGCAAGAAGTACAGGAGTAGAAATAGGGGTCAAATTTGAAGTGTAGTTTCACCCATCAATCAAGCATTTGTAAATGTGCCAGACATTGTTATTGGCAATTGGATTACAAAGAAAAGTTGAATAGTCTGTGTGCTTAAGGAGTTTACATTTTAGATGGGACATGATGTTGAAAGAGTTCAAATGGTGAATTCTAAAGTGGAAGTAGGGTCAAAACCAGTAAAAAACAGAAACATCAGAGAGGGGGGAGTCCTCTTCAGAGTCAAGGTCTAAATTTAGTATTCAGCAAGCAATAGGATTTGGTGCTAGCCAAAAGCATTTTCTCATTTCCCTACACTTATTTTATATGTAATTCCAATATATACTTATGAGCCCTATGAAGCAAATCTGCTCTCACATTTCTTCTGAAATCCTTTGAGCTAGAGTCTAACATTCTCATTATTCTGTATGGTAACAGGTGAGTCTATATAATGTCAGACAGAAAGGAAAATTAGATTATTTTTTTAATTGTAAGATAAACACATGAATTTTCTAAAGGTATAGGCATATGACTTAGGTATGGTATGGATTAATATAGCAGGTCTTCTAGCTCATCCCATTCCAAGGGAACCTGTGATTTCCCCTTTGAGGGGCGTAGAAGAAGGACAATGCTTGGCTCCTCCTGTTTTTGTAGACAAGCATCTACAAAAGCAGTCACTGGACTAGATTCATGTCCACTTGCCCCTCTTAAATATTGGGGTTCTAGTAGTATAATAGGTTCATAACAAAAGATGCTTTGCTGGTCACTATTAAGGGGAAGGTAGTCCTTTAGCCAGTGCTGGTAAGTTTAACTCCTTCCCACCAAATGTTTTTTACACAAAAAGAGCACCACAAAAAGCAATAAAATACATTTATCTAAGCAAATAGTTAACAGATTTCAGAGAAGCTATACTGATAATAAAATATTAAAAATACACAATAGTGATTTAATTCTTTAACCTGGGAGCTAGATGGATTCTCAGTTTATACTGAGAAAGAGAAAGAGAGAGAGCCTTATTTCACCCAAAGAATAATAAGGCTCTGATGTGTTAAGTAGTTGATTTCTCTTGCATGCCTTCAATTTCCAAAGTAATTTAGGAAAATTTTTTCCTTTGAAAATTTTCTTTCTCTCCAAGGAATTATTTACCCATCAGATCTATGGAGAATAGAAGTATTTGTAACAAACAATAGGTAACATTATAAAATGCAAAATGGAGAATTTTCATTACATTAAATTTAAAATATTACGTACAAACAAAACCAATGCAACCAAGACTAGGAGGAAATCAGAAAGCTGATAAGTAATTTTTGCAGCCAGTATTTTTGATGAAGGCCTCATTTCTAAAATATATAGAGAACTGAGTCAAATTTATGAGAATACAAGTCATTCCCCAATTGATCAATGATCACAGAATATGAGCAGGCAGTTTTCAGATGAAGAAATAAAGAAATCTATACTTATATGAAAAAAATGCTCTAAACCACTATTGATTAAACAAATGTAAATTAAAACAACTCAGAGGTACAACCTAGCACTATCAGATTGGCTGATATGACAAAAAAGGAAAAGGATTAATGTTGGAGAAGATATGGGAAAATTGGAGCACTAATGCATTGTTGGTGGAGTTGTGAACTTATCCAACCATTTTGGAGAGCAATCTGGAGCTATGCCTAAGGTGCTATAAAACTGTGCTGTAAAACATAGCCTTTGACCTAGCAATATCACTACTAGGTATGTATCCCAAAGAGTTCATAAAAAAGGGGAATGACTCTCATGTACAAAAATAGTTATAGCAGCTCTTTTTGTCAAAGAATTAGAATTTGAGGGGATGACCATCAATTGGGGGACGGTCAAACAAGTTGTGGTAAAGGAATGTAATGGAATACTATTGTTCCATAAGAAATGATGAGGAGATGGATTTCAGAAAAGCATGGAAAGACTTACATGAACTGTAGCTGAGTGAAGTGAGCAGAAGCAGAACATTGCACACAGTAACAGCAATATTGTGTGATCACCTACTTTGATAGACTTAGCCTCTTCTCAGCACTGCAGTGATCATTGACAATTCCAAATGACTCATGAAGGACACATCCATGGAAAAAAACTGTGGAGTCTGAATGCAGATCGAAGCACACTATCTTCTCTCTCTCTCTCTTTTTCTTTCTCATGATTTTTTTTTTCTTTTTGCTCTGATTCTTCTTTCACAACATGACCAATGTGAAAATATGTTTAATATGATTGTACATATATGCCTATATCAGCTTGCTTCCCATCATGGGGAGGTAGGGAGAAAAAAAAATTGGAATTTAAAATCTTATAAAAGTCAATCTTGAAAACTATCTTTACATGTATTTGAAAAAATTAAAATACTAAGTGGAAAAAATGAAAGAAAACAAAATTCTCTCCCTCATGTAATACTGTTTCATGAAAAACTCCTCAAATTACACATCTCCTGTGAAGCTCTGCTCTTGTTCCATCTCTAACTGTCATACCAGAATTTTCATGCCAGAAGTTCCCTACTTTTATGTAATCATAGGTCTGGAATTAGAACCAAGATTAGGCAATAGCCACTGGGGATATAAAAAAACCCAACAGCTCCTGTCTTCAAGGCATTTATGTTTTACTAAGAGAATACAGAGAATACAATAACATGAGGAAACAACAGAGTAGGGATATGCTGGGAGGACATCAATAAAATCAATACTTCAAAATTTAATTTATTAAGAACATTTGCAAGGGGAAGCTAGGTGGCGCAGTGAATAGAGCGCCAGCCCTGGAGTTGGGATGACCCGAGATCAAATCCAGCCTCAGAAAATGAGCACCCACACATAAATAATGACTAGCCGTGTAACCTTGAGCAAGTTACTTAACCCCAATTACTTTAAAAAAAAAAAAAAAGAACATTTGCAAATGTTTTGGGATCTTCATTGAGGCACCAAATCAAAATTTGTCAGTAAGTGATTTGGGGCAGGAGACATGGGAAAATTTAAATCTTATTCAGCCTACAGCTATAGACACACACACACCACCATTTTTCCCTATTCATTTTAGACATAGTAAGAAAAATAAACAAAAATAATCTTTTGGAAATTATTTGTTTTTAACCTGAACTTTTGAGAACATCCTAAGAATGTAGTTACTTCATGGGTTCAAGGATAAATAGAGGAGTAATTTGCCATTTGTACTAAATTAAATCAGACTTTGAGTTCAATCAAAACAGCTTGCAGCTGGATATAGTAATCTGATTTCCTGACACTCAGAGAAAAATTGAAACCCTCCAAAAGGCCCCTGCTGATCTTCAATGTGAAATAGAGCTTGCTATCGATTTCTCTTAGCCTCTCAATGCCTTCACATTTAATAAACTATAGAGAACACACACACACACACACACACAAGCATGCACACATGCACACAAACCACAAGGTTTGTTAGAGATAACTCTCAGGTAGTGCTTTATTCCAACTTAATGAATACCATAACACAATGCCAGAGAAAGATATTGGCACTACTTTTTAAAAAGCTGGTATTTTGTTAAAAATCTTTCCGAAGATATTTGTCTTATTTTACCCAGAGGATTGCTTTGACATTAGCAGGGCATTAAAAACATAACAAATAGTTTTAGAGAACCTTCATTTGTACTTTTTTATCTAAATGGCTTAGTATTTTATTGAGTGTATAATAGGGCATGTTATTGTAAATGATTTTGAAGTATCCAGTTAATTGTTGATTATTCCAGTTGTTTTTCCATTATGGAATCCTACCTGTAAGCCCAATCTGATGTGTGTTTGGAGGAGTGGGAGGAAGACAAACATCAAAAAGCAGCTAGTCCTAAATCTCCCTACAATGATACTTAAGAGAAAAATGTAAAAGAAAATCTTTACATAATATATATTACTTAAATTGTGCCTATTAGAATAGGGGTTGGATCTATAAATACATTCATCTAGGAAACTCTGAGCTTTGGTAACTCTATCAATCTTCTCCTTAATTTAGAAGTGCCTAGAGTGCCGAGAAGTTGTAACTTGTACAGAGTCACACAGCCATGTGTCAGAGGCAGGGCAATTTGTATTCAAGTCTCCTAACTCAAAAGCCAAGTTTCCAAGTTGACAAATAAAACTGGGAGTTTGCTATAACATTCAAAACAATTTCTCTTTGTTATGCATAATAGGAATATTTGAAATATCTGTGATTATTTTGTGGGGAAATTTAGTGAATATCACTATTTGTTATTAATTTAGTAGGTAAGTCATATAGATGTTAAGTTACTTAAGCTTAAGTAAGTTTGTCATGGCATTTTTTGTTAAGATTTGAACCTGTTTCGTTGACTCCAAGCCTAGCTTTCTATCTGTAATTCCATAGTGTGTCTATAGTTATTTCCCAGTCTTATGAAGGATTTCCATCAGAGTTCAGATATTTTTTCCAATGGTACTTATAGAGATGCCAAGCAACAGTTGATTATGACCATTCTTAAGCACTCAGGAACTTGTACAATGGAGGAAGAATATAGAATGATGGAGTGTTTCATGAAAAGGTTAGAGTAGTTCTGTTGAAGGTAAGCTCTACAGTTGGTATCTCCATATCCTTTGATTGCTTTGAATGCATATTTCTTGGAGTCAGGCCCTAGTCCCCAGTTTGTAGGGAGTTGAAAATATAACTCTTAGAACTAGTCTAATATATGTTTCTTGGACAAACTGTATTAAGAATTGACTAGGAGGAGAGCATACTGGGTTACCTTTGGAAAAGTGTTTATTAGTTAAATGAACAATAAAATAGAAATCAAATAAAATAGAAAATAGAAATTTAAAAAATCGTCTAGTTAATAAACTACTTAAATTGGTACATTTAGGCAAGTTATAGAATGAAGAGAACAGTTTGTATGGAGCAAGTAGCCCAAATTCTTTTACAATTGGCTAGGCCACTATTTAGACTATTTCTTGAGGACTTTCCCCTTTTAGGCTTGTATTTCCTCTTTCCCCTGAGATTGGGTTGAAAGGCATGAATCTTAGTACCTTTTGTTAGAATTTTTAGATCTGGGCTCTCCTGTCTGTGGTATCCTTTAATGGACTTTACTATAGTCAGAGCATGGAGAATGTTCAGATTTTCCCCTCATGGTGGGTTATTCAGAGCATATGTAGATATTCCCGATCTTCTTTCAAATGACTACATGGAAGTGTGAGGGAAGCTTACTTGAAGCCATGTACAGCAAGTTGCATTGTGTAATGACAAGATTCTTTCACTGACCACTGAGTCAGAACTCAGTGGAAGTACAAAAGGGTAACCTCTCTCTTTACCACTTTCTTTTCCTTTCTAACTTGAAGCAGTGAACCCAAATAGAACTGGGAAAGAGTCAAGCCAATAAGCCTTTAATGAACACATAATATGTTTCAGGCACTGTGCTAAGTTCTGGTGACACACAAAAAAGGTCAACCTCCCACTCCCTTCATAGAATGAAACAAAACATTACTCTTCTCTCATGGACCTCACAGCCCAATGGGAGAGATAACATGCAAACCAATTGTACAGGATGAACAGAAGACAATCAGCCGAAGAAAGGAATTTACATTAAGGATAGAGAAGTGATTCTTGAAGAATGTGGGATTTTAGTTAGGAATTGAAGGAAGCTAGGGAAGCCAAAAACAGAGAGAAAAATCTAGGCATAGGAGACAACCAGTGAAAGGACCTACAATAAGATTATGGAGTTTCCTGGAATAGGTACTACATCACTTTCAGAAGAATCCTATCATTTTTATCCTCTAATCCTAATCCTTAATCCTAATCCTCTGTCTATTCAGAGATGGAGCTCTGAAGTTTAGAAGTTCTCAATTCAAATTATATCGCATATTTACCATGCTACACTATGCAAGTCACTTAATTTCTGTCTTCCTCAGTTCCCTCAAATGTAAAACTGGGATAACAATCACCCCCACATCTCAAGGTTGTTGTGAGGAGGATAGGAGATAATCTTTATAAAGTGTTTAGCACCTAGTAGGTGTATGATGAAAACTTGTTCCCTTCCACTTTTGTCACTGTAAGTATGCCAGATTATGGACTGAATGGACTACTTGTCAGGGATGTAGATTAATTTCATGCTTTCAACTGTCATGCTAGGTGTTGGAAGAGAAGATGTTCAATTTCTTTCAACTCTAATTCTATGATTCTATGATCTGCACAGAAATAAACAGGGTCATATCTTTAGTAGGTTCTAGAGCCTCCAACCAAATTGTTGAACATTTGGGCCCTTAGCACATAAGCTAAATAGAATTTACCTCTAATTTTTCTTGTCCCTCAAAGTTACTAATCAAGCTCTCTGTCTATCCAGTCCTCCTCTGAAAGCAGGCCCATTTGGGAATCTGACGCAACAACATTCTTGTTTCTCAATAACACTATTCATCCTATCTCTCTGGCATAATTTCCCCTCATATTGCTTTCTGCTGGATGTCTTTATTCTTCAGGCTCACCTTTATCTAATTTCACTCTTTATAGCCAAAGATTATGATTAAACTGTGCTTTGGGTAAACTCCTTTTCAATTTCCCCTTTCCCACAGGTTGAATAGTCTTGAAAGACCATACATTCTCTCTACTGTAAGGGTTCAGACTGCTGAGTTTTAGCCAACTTAGTTCAAATAGGATAGAACTGACATTTCTATGACAGTGCTATTGGCATGATAATTTAGGAAATACGAAATTCCATGTCTCAAAAGGTGATTGGATATAGCTTCTCTACCATTGAGAAAATTTCAAATGTATTTCAAAATGACTGCATTTCCCACTATTCACAGAAGCCTCTAAAATCTGCATACCCAACCTTAATCTCCCTTCTGACCTACAGGTCTTTATAGCTATAAGCCTTTTGCATATAGAATAGCAAATTTTGTCCATGAGATAAACCAATATTTCCTTTGGTTGATCTGCTGGAAGATTTGGGCAAATGCATTTGACTGGAATAGGGAGCAATGGGGGAGGAATATGTTTTCTATGATTATACAAATGCCTCTGAGTAGCATGTCAACAAGATGAAGCCTAAATAACTGAATATTCAGGAATATGACACATAGGCCAGAAGTTCAAAAATAAAGATATCTTGATAGCAATATAGCACATGTAAAACAAATAAAAATTATCTTAGCACTGAATACTTCATCTTCCAGTGTGACCAACTGGACCATGTGCTTTGATAGCATGCTTTGTCAGACAATGCTATCAGACAAATGCAAAGTAGCAAAGAAAAACAAGTTGTTTTGAACAAGAAAGTCATGGAGTCAGTAGGACACAATACTTGTGAAAATATATATAGAACGCTTAGTAAAAATAAAATTGCTAATCAGTGAAAAGAAAACTCAGCAGGCAATGAGTTCCAAGGAACTGCTAATGAATTATTAAACTGAAATGTGCCCCTGGAAATAGATGAAAAGGAGTCAGTAAATGACATCTCCTGAATGATCTGAAACAAATGCGATAATCAGTAACATGGAAAACATTGAACGGATGTTAGGGTAATGCTGTCTGATTTCCACATTTCTGCATCAATTACACATTTGAAAGTAAACTTAAAGTAGCTACTAATTAAGCTCCTTGTACAGCTGTCAGTGTAGGGTTTTTTCCCTGTCTTTATTTAGTATTGAACTCAAAGTGTACTATAAGACATCCATGATTACAGACACTGAAATGAAGAGCAAATAAATGAAAAAATGCACCAAGAAAAGGTGACATGTTCATCTAGCTCATGATCAGGACTGAAAACACTGATACCATTTTTTGAGTTTCTGAGTATTCTTTCTTCTTTCTTCTTATCTTCCTTAGGAAAACTCAGTTACCCAGAGGGGAGCAACCAGGTTGGTAAAGGACCTCTTAAGTCATGCCTTATGTGGATAGGTTTAAAGCAGTTGGGATATCTGGCCTGGAAGAGAGAAAACTCAGGAGAGATGTGGAACCTGTCTTCATGTACTTGAAGGTGGATTGGATTTATTTTGCTTGCTCTCAGAGGGCAAAAATAGATGATGGGTAGAAGTCACATAGAAGAAAATTTATAGCGTGATGAATAACACAACTTCCAAAGAATTAAAGCCATCCGAAAGGGTTAAGCCACTTTGGAAAGGAGTACATTCTGCCTCACTGAAGTTATTCAAGCAAAGGCTGAATGACTACTTGTTGGAAATGTTATAGACTAGACTCACGTATAGTTTGGAATGGATAGCTGCTAATATCCTTTCCAGTTCTGAAACTTGGCATATCTATGATTCTAGGATCATACGTATATACTGAACTTTGCTATTCACGTAATATACTATGCTAGGTATTGTCATTTAGGAGGGAAAATATTATTTGAAAGATAGAATTAAGGGAGCTAGAAAAGGAGGCTGCATTATATATTAAAAATGACAACTTGATCACCTGGAGAATGAGAACAATACTAGCAAATCCTCATGTATTAAAAGTTTACAAATGAAAATCTATTAGGAAAAAGCCCTTTCCCCCACCTAAGGACAGTACAGCATATTAGGAAGGTTGTGAGCATTAGAAAATTTTTGTACTAGCTTAACTCCATAGAGTGATTGTGAGTTCAAGTATTTCTAGGTCCTCTAATTAGCCTCACTTGTATTTCTAACTGAATTTTAACAAACAATAAATTGCTTGCTATGCTAGGCACTGGTAGGAGGTATGGTCCCTGATCTCATGGAATTTATTGGAGAGTAGGTAGGGTACTTACATATAACCACAATACAAAATGATAAACTGTTAAATGCATATAGGAGGTTAAAATATGCCATGTCAGGTTAGAGTTGTTAAATGCTAATTGGGAACTAAGAGATTAAGGAAAGCTTCAGTGCTAGAAATGGTATTTGCATTGGCCATTAAAGAATAAGTCAGAATTCAACAGTAATATAGCTGAATTGTAGTGTGTGTGTGTGTGTGTGTGTGTGTGTGTGTGTGTGTGTGTGTTTGTTTGTGAAGGAATTCCAGGCATAGGCAAAGTCCAATAAAGGCATAGGGGTGAGAACACATGATATAGTGAGTATATCAATTTGTCAAATACAGAGGACAAGGAGTGGAGTAGTATGACCTATAACTGAAATGGAAGTGTGGTGTCAGATTTGTAGAGAAACTTGAATAACAGAAAATGGAATTTGAATTTTACATGGTGGACAATTAGGGATCCATAGAGCAGAGGGGTGCTATGAAAAATGCTGTAGAGAAGCAATATTTGTCTTCTTGAAATATGAAAAAGTATAAATTAGAGAGTTAGAGTACTGTTATGTGGCTACTGTGACAGTCCAAATGTGTAATGATGAGGACCCAGTCCAGCTGTGGTTGTAGCAGAAGAGAAAAAAGTATGAGAACTTTTATGGAGGTAGAATCTATAGAGCTCGGCACCTGATTGGATTGGATATAAACAAATAGGGTGAAAAATGAGTTGCTGATATCCCCCAGAATTTGTATATGTGAGTCTGGGCGAAAGGTAGTGATTTTGAAAAAAAAATTAATTGTTGCTTAAGAAACCCATGTTCCTAAAGCTTGACCACTGAAGATCAGTATATCCAGTCAGAAAATGAGCAATATAATGTAATCTCTACTTTTTTTTTTTTTTTGCTTTTTGGAGGGCTATTGGGGTTAAGTAACTTGCCCAAGGTCACACGGCTAGGTTTTTGTTTGTGTGTTTGTTAAGTGTCTGAGGCTGGATCCGAACTCAGGTCCTTCTGACTCCAGGGCCAGCACTCTACTCACTGCGACACCTAGCCGCCCCAATTTTGAATACTTCTTGAAAATCACACCTGTTCATTCTGGGGTTTTGATAAAGAACATGCTTCTGTAAGCAGACCTCTTTTCCAAATTTACAATCAGGAACTTTGATTCTGTGTATAGAACATCCTGTTTCAGCTTCTCCAATGTCAAATTTTCACTTCTGAATTATGCTAGATGTAGAGACGTTGGCTACACTTCTACCTCGAGTGGCCCTTTTTCACCCACATTTCATAAGGAAAAAAAGTGGCTATGTCTACACGATACCAAAATAATCACTTTTTGTAAGAAAGTCAACTGGTACTTTATTTATATGGGAAATGGAACATTTGGCTTGTTTGAGTTTTTTTTTTTTTTCATTTTGGAGGGCAATTGGAGTTAAATGACTCGCCCAAGGTCACATGGCTAGGTGTGTGTGTGTGTGTGTGTGTGTGTGTGTGTGTGTGTGTGTGTAAGTGTATGAGGCTGGATTTGAACTCAGGTCCTTCTGACTCCAGGGCCGGTGCTCTATTCACTGTGCAACCTAGCCACCCCAAGAGCTTTTTTAACTTAATTGCTTCATTGTTATGGCATCATACAGAAACATCTATGTTGTGTTATAGGAAAGAAGTCAGAGAAATTGAAAATGGTAATTAAAAAAATTTTTATTGTATTTATTATCCTACAGTAATGCCCTATTCTAGTTCCTAATTGTGGTAGACATGGGTTCTCAAAGGCTGTGCAAATTCTGGAGCAAATTCTTTACTTGCAATCCATAGATATGAGGGTACTACAATAAATTTCTGAAGTTCTGTCAGCTTGTATGGGAAAAATTATCTGTTTAATTTCACCAACATCCAGTTTCTTTTGTAAATCTATATATTTTGTTTTATACCTTTAAATAACTATATAAGAGATCCATTGTGGCTTCCACAGAAGTTGTAGCAGCAAGCACCCTAGCTTACCCAGCATGGCTGCTAGCACAGGTTCTTTGATCTACTTTTCTAAAGGAAAGCAACTAAAAAGGGGTTAACAATCTTATTTTAATCAAACAGGTATCATTTACCTACTTCAGGGTAAAAAGTCAGCACCTTTAACTTCAGAGAATACAAACTGAACTTACAAGGAGACAAAAAATACAGAGAAAATAACACAATTCACCAACAGACAGGGCTTCTAATTGTATGACCACTATATCCATACCTAGTTAGTTACCAGAGAGAGAAGCACCAATATCTGGGTGTTCAAAGCCAGGAGGCTCAATGGCTGCCCAGTGCCTCATCTGGCCAAATTACACAACTCTTCCCAAAGTGGGCCCCAAAGCAAAACCTCACCTCAGAGGTGTATATATATATATAGCTTCCTTCAGGGTCAGAGAATATCAAAACCCTCATGACCCACTGCTTAATTACAAAGTAACAAGGTGTGGGCCTTCCTGAAAAACAAACCTCCCCTAAGCAAGCTTCTCCTATTGGTTTCTGCTCCACTCTTCAGCAAATTCCTCCCACTACCTACATGTAACCACATTCAGCCTATTAGGGGGCAGAGTATATTTTCAAATCAGGGAAGATCCTCAAATTCCTTTGGCTTATTAAGGGACAGGGAAGATCTTCAAATTCCCATTAATACTTGAAGGCCCTACCAAGCAGGAAAACTACAAGTATCAGTTTAATTAGGGAATTTTTTTGTTTGTTTTTTCTTTGAGAATACATCTAGGGAAAATAAATTGTGTTCCTAACCAGAATGTTATCTTTTCAGTCACCAAACCTTTTTTATTCTTTCTGTTTGAAACTTATGCATAATTTCTCTCTACTCCCCCTCAGTACCTCTCACTTGAACAACTACACTATATTTAGAATTGCTCTCCCTGCACCTGGCCTCTTCCATTCCCAATCTGTTCTCCCAATAGTTGTCAAAATAATATTCCTAAATCATTGATCTGATCACATCAATCCCCTGCTCAGGATGTTTCAGTGATTCCCTATATATAACCCCTATGGTAAGATATTAATTGTTCTGTTTGTCAGAAATCATTATAAGCTATCTTTGATCCATCTTTTTAGGTCGATTACACATTACGACCTTGCACACTTTATAGTGTATCCAAACTCCTCTAGTTGCTAGCCTCTATACACACCATTCCAATTCTATTTCTATATCTTTGCAGTTTTCTCTAATGCCTAGAATGGTTTTCCTCCTTACCCCCATGTTTTAAATCCCCTACTTTCCTTCAAGTTTCAACTCAACTGTCACTTCTTTCAAGAAGTTTTCCTGATTTTCCTAGATTTAGTGTCATATTTTACAAATTACTTTGTATTATTTTTGTATTTATTTCTCTATCAAATTACTGCATATTATCATAAAAATGTTAGCTCCTTAAAGGCACAGACTGTTTTGCTTCTGTATGTGGATTACTAATGCCTAACATAGTTGTTTCCACAGAGTAAGTATTGAGGAAATATTCATTGCTTGATTTTGGTCACAGAAATTACAAAGAATCATCTTAAAAATCCTAAACAGATGATCTGCATTGGTAGAAAAAATTTCCACTTAGTAAAATGATGAATTCATAAAGAATCACTTGCATAAAATTTAGTATTGTTTATTACTTATGTCTATGTGTATTGGCAGTAGAAGATTATTCTGACCCTACTTACATTCTTTCTGAGTTAGCAAGACCATGACTATGGTGAGGCAGATGGAGAAACAACCAGAAATCCAAGCTATACCTTGTCAAATAATCAGATAAATGCTAAAAGCTAGACTGTCCGGTGTAGATGATAAGGGCTGTAGGAAACTATAGAAGGGAAGTGTCATTTTGGGTTAGAATTGGCAAGAAAGACTTAGAAGATGAGGGAGGGAAAAATTGAACTGTGCCATAGAAGTACATGGTTTGACTTGACAGATAGGAGAGAAAAGGCTATGGACAAAACAAAATTAAACTAAAACAATCCAATCCTATGTGAATTTGGGAGTATCTCTAGTCTGTTTTGGGTGAGATGAATCAGAGTAACCAGAATGTAACTAGGATTCAGAGTTGCCAACTTTTTCAGGAAAAGGTATTTTATGTAAATAGTGTTTGAAAGTAGTGATTCCATGAATGGAGTATGATTATTCAGGGCCCACCTCCAGACATCCAGATCTATATCTTTCCACTGGATCCAGCTGATGGGGTGCTTGGGATCTATGTTTGTAACATCAGTCTATAATATCAGTTTGTAATATCAATTTGCAAAATCAATTTTAAAACCATTCTGTAAAATCACGTTTCCCCTTCCCCAGCCTCAGAGCATTAACTCTGCCCCTTCCCCCTGCTAGCACTCTGCCCAGCAACAGTTCATGAACTGTTTATCTCTGCTTGGAACAATAACAAGCTACATCTGTGAATCCTTCACTAAACCATTTATAAACATTTTAGCTTAGGCAAATATTATCTCCTCTAGTAGAGTGTCCAGTTGTACCCATGAATCCTTCGATGCCCGATCTATATGTTAACCCCTTAGCCAATTATTCCTATACTGAGTCTCCGTTAACCTTGGTTCCCAATATTCATCTTGTCAAACATGACACTGATGGGTGGCAGACTAGGCACTTCTTAGTCAGCCCTGACCCTGGCTGACTTAGTGACATTTCAAGCCTAAACCCACACCTCCAGGTAGTCCCCCTTGGGCTATTTCCCAGTGAATTATGGGCAATACGCCTGTGCGGTTGATATTAAAAGTGTATGTTCCTTTAAGCACTGACCACTCCTTAACTCCTCCCTCATCCCACCTTTACTCAAGTAGTTAGCATAATTGACATCTGATTTACTGTCTTGAATCCTTAAAACTATACTTGTATGGGGCGGCTGGGTGGCGCAGTGAGTAGAGTGCCGTCCCTGGAGTCAGAAGGACCTGAGGTAGGAACCGGCCTCAGACACTTAATCCACACAAACAAAAACCTAGCCGTGTGACCTTGGGCAAGTTACTTAACCCCAATTGCCCTAAAAAAGGGGTGGCTAGGTGACGCAGTAAGAGCGCCGGCCTCAGAGTTGGGATGACCCGAGATCGAATCCGGCCTCAGAAAATGAGTACCCACACACAAATAATGACTAGCCGTGTAACCTTGAGCAAGTTACTTAACCTCAATTGCTTAAAAAAGAACAACAACAAAAAAACTATACTTGTGACTTCTTTAAGTTTGTGGGTTCCCTAAGAACTCCTGTCTGCCATAAAGGGTAACAATAAACTTTTACAATCTCAACTCCAAGTTTTCTTGACCCTACTGAATTCCTTCCAGACTCAGGGACTCTGAGTCCCTGTGGAACCTATTGCCCTTCTCCCATCACAGCTAGCCCTGGAGGAGAAAGGCTGGTTACTTTGATTTTTTTTTTTGAGAAAAGCCAGCATAGAGCATATTATTGCAATAATAAAGCTTGAAACTCATATGTGGTGGAGGGAGAGTGGGTGGTGGCAGTTTCTCTTACAAAATCACTACACAGGACAGCAAAAGGGAGGTGGGAGTGGGAGAGAAGGAAGGTGGGGGTGGAGGGAGGGGTATCAGCAGTAGGGGAGCTGAGCATCAAAAACAGGAGATGTTGAAGCTGTGATGACCAGCATCAGTTTTGTTTTTTTGTAGAGAACACGCAATGATTTCCTGTGACAATGACTGGGCTTTCATTGTGTTGAAAATTTCTACAAACAGCACCTTTAATTTAACAATCAATTCAAGTTCTTGGAATTTAGGTAGTTGTGGAGCTTTGAAGGCTACTGGAGATTAAAAAAGTCCTCCAAATCCATTAGAAAACCACAAGATGGAAAAAAAAAGTCAGGCATCAACAAAGTAGGTTTATATTGACCAGAGTTGTCCTGTAGATAAGACACCAAGTGGCGTGTCCAGCACTGCATCGAAAATATCTGCTTTCAAAAGGCAGGTTAAGAGGGGGGAGGGGAAGGAGGGTTGGGTGGTTGAAGCAGCTTCTCCTTCCCCACCTTCATTTTGGACAGGGTGACTGATATGCTCCAAGGAAATCATTCAACATGGAGAATATGTCAGCCCTCAATAGCTCCTCGATCTGTTATGGCTTTACAGCAGCAGCAAAAAAAAAAAAATTAACACATAATAGATAAATTTCATCCAAAAAAATAAAACGGACAAAGATTTTCTCTGTCCAAATAATTCCTATTCTAAGGTTAACTGTGTGCTGTTAATGCTTGATCATACACTTAATCTTAAATCTATACCCAAAAGATTTCAATTTAAATTTAGATCCCAAAACAAAAAGATGAATGACTTGACAAGTTAAGGTTTACGGTGTATAGTTTAGAGACAACACATGTACAAGGAGGAAGAGTTGGAAGCAAAGCCAAGTGGTAACACATTCAATTGGGGTATATGTCTATACAATGAATGTAGTGGAATATCAGGGAAAAGCTCCATACAAATTCATGTGCATTCTTCTTGAAGCTGAGACTCTGGACTCCTCCATGTGTCCAATTCAAGAAACAGGGAGCTAGGAGAAGAAACCATTACTGTCATTCCAATGTTATAAGTTCCACATCAAAGATGAGAGTAGCATTTGGTGGAATGGTGCCTGGATGACTAGTGGAACCATAAGCATAGTCTGGAGAGATGGTCATTTTTGCCCTCTGGCCCACACTCATCTGGGCAACTCCTTCTTCCCAGTCTTGAATCACTTCTTGCTTGCCCATTATTTCTGTCATGGGAGGAATCAAACTTTTTCCCATGTTCAAGCATCCCCATGTAGTGCACCATGCAGGTCTGGCTGCTCTTGGGGAAGGTGCACCTGTCTCCAGGGGAGATGGTTTCCACCTACACTCCTATCCCGGCCGGCCTAGAGTGGGTTGGGGGTCGATGCTCTGCAGGGCATGGGCACGAGGCGAGGGGAGGAGGGAGTCTGGTGGGTCTAAGGGTGGACTCGGCCTCAAGAGCCACTCCCGGCGGGCAGAAGGACAGACTGGGCTGGTGACTTTGTATAGCCCTCCTTTATTAAAGTCTAATTCACAGGGGCAGCTAGGTGGCACAATGACTAGAGCACTGGCCCTGGAATCAGGAGGACCTAAGTTCAAATCTGGCCTCTGACACTTAACACAAAAACTAGCCATGTGACCTTGGGAAGCAAAAACAAACAAACAAAACTATTGGGGTGGCTAGGTGGCACAGTGAATAGAGCACCAGCCCTGGAGTCAGGAGGACCTGAGTTCAAATCTGACCTTGGACACTTAACTTACTAGCAGTGTGACCTTGGGCAAGTCACTGAACCCTGATTGCCTGGCCTTTCCCCCTTCAAAAAGCAAAACAAAACAAAACAAACAAACAAAAAAAATGAAAAAAAAAAGAAATCTAATTCACTTGCAAATCATGGCATCTCTTTCCTCTAGTCATGATCCTCTTCAATAACAAAGGACAAATAACAACCTTTGATTAGTATGAAATGCCCAATGTGGATCTAACTGGCCAGTTTCTTCTGGGCCACGTAGGCTTATTCTTTTTTTCCTTCGTTCCTTCGTTCCTTCGTTCCTTCGTTCCTTCCTTCCTTCCCTCTTCCCTTGCCTCCCTTCTCCTTCCGTCCTCTCCCATGTCCTCCCCTCCCCTCATCTCTCCAACCGTCCCCTGTTTTCTCCTCTCCTCCCTCCCATCCCCTCTTCACCTCCCCTCTGCTCTCCTCCCTCTTCTCTCCCCTCCCCCTCCACTCTTTCCTTCTGTTCCCCTCTCTTCTTCCTATCTACATAGGGTATCATCAACCCTTATCTGCAGGTGTTCTACTCAAAGGAAGGGTAATTTTGGGTTTATGGGCTACCTTTATTTCTAAAGGACTGTACCTTAAAGCCAATTTACTATTGGCCAACAATAGGTCCCAGTTGAAAGCCCACTTAATGGTCATTTTTGGGCCCTGATGGTTGAGTGAATGTAAATAGCAATTGTTTCTGTTTTGGCCAGAAACCCTGAGGGTCTTCCCCTCCTGGATTGATTTTTTTTGACAAGGGAATAGAGGCCATTCTTTCCCTCCCTTCTCACCCAGGTTTAATCACTGATTAAGTCTTGCCCCAATCAATTGAGATCGAGGAAAGACCTTAGCTTAAAAAGGTCATGTTCTCCCATTGCATCCAGTTCCATCCCTGGTGCCCTCATCTATATCTTGCCATGGGACTCAAATGTCTCCAGAGGAGAAATAGAGTCTAGTCACTACTAAGTCCTCCCTCACCTAAATCCAATTCACTTCCAGGTCATGGCATCACCTTTTGGATATCATGGTCCTTTTCTAGACTGAAGAATAAAGAACATACTTATCCAGAGAGAAGGATTAGAAGCTTAGAATGGAGAAACTCTGGAAAGAGGCAGTGAAGTTGTAAAATAATGGGAGAACTTTACACAAATAGTTAATTTAGAAAGGGGTAAAATGTTCTTATTTAGAATTATGGAAAATGGGTTGCCACAAAAGGAATGGACTTAGGCTACCCATGTCTGCTTTTCAATTAAGAATTTTTTTTCCCCATCATATCACTCAGTGTTATGCTATGAGAAAATTCTAGGAAGCTGGAAGGCAAGGTGATAAATATATACCCCTCAAAACCTTGCATTTCTTGCTATTCTTTAAAGCATAGCATGGACCTACTTTAAGAGCAAGGCTGTTTCTGATTTTGTGTAGCTCAGAGGAGAGCTTTTAAGGAAGGAAGGCATTTCACTATTGTGTAGCAAACACTGGACAATGTCTCTCTGTTGTTGTTAAGCCATTTCAGTCATGCCTGATTCTTTGTGACAGAATTTGGGATTGTCTTGGCAAAGATGCTGAAGTGGTTTTGCTATTTCCTTCTCCAACTCATTTTTGCAAATTAGGTAACTTAGGTAGGCAGGGTTAAACTACTTTCACAGGGTTATATAACTAGTAAGTATCTGAGCTTAAATTTAAATTCAGGTCTTTCTAACTCTATGTCCAGTGCAGTATTCACTGTGGCCCCTAACTGCCTCATTGACAGGAGTATTGGTAGTTTGGATAGCACCCAAATAACCCTAATTTAGTAACAACTGTACAGTTCATTCACAAATCAAGTTGACTCCTAGATGTAGTTATTTAATGCTGCCCCACCCCACTCCACTTCACAAATTTATTGATGTCTTTACTGAAATGATTGGGTAGATTGGTTATGAAGTATTCTTGGAGTTATTTATTTATTTTTGAATGGTAACAATGCACTAATTTTGTGTGTGTGTGTGTGTGTGTGTGTGTGTGTGTGTGTGTGTGAATCAGGTTAATCTTTCAAGGTTAACAAATTCTTGATGGTTTGTTTAGTGAGAATAAATTCTTGAAAAGAAAAATAATAATGTTCAATGTTAATAAAATATTATATTCTCTTCATTATACATAAGGTAAAATTAAAATATGTTCCCTTTTGGTGGCAATCATTATACTTAACTTGTATTTTCAATGTTTGCACAACCATTTGTTGATGTTGGATTTCTTTGAATTGTGAATTTGGTAGTGTTCTTTACTGACTTGTCAAATGGCATTGATAAAGCACCCTAGTGAACTAGTGAACAGTTTTTACTCCTGTTCAAGAGCAAATCCATTTTTGGTTCATTTTTTTCATTGTTTGTTTTTTTGTTCATTATTTTGAATTGTTCGTCTTGGAGCTGCCTCAGGACTCATGAAATGTGAACGTTAGCATTTAAGTTAACCTGAATTTTCAGCTACTCCATCACTTGTTCTCATTTTTTTAATAGGCTGGAAATATAATTGCATTTAGTGAAAGTCATATATACTTTCCCATATATTATCATATTTTCTATGAATTTTATAGCTATTAGAGTATTTTTTCTTTGATGGAACTGACTTAGACACATGGGGGCAGTCAGCAATGTTACAATTTGTAAGAATCCAGTCAGCATTTTGTATGAAAGCAACTTTCTTCCTACATGCTTTGGAAATTGTTATCTTGCTTAGTACAGTGTCTGGCACATAGTAAATCCTATATAAATGTTATTATTATTACTGGTGGTAGTAGTAGTGCTTTGATTGAATATTGCTAATCTTCTTGCTTTTTAGTGCAGTAGCAGGCAGAACATACTTTCAAAAAGTCCTTCGTGAAGAAATATGTTGAAATAAGCTTGAAGAAATTAAATAGGATAGAGAAACTAAAAAAACAGATGATGAGGATTCTTGAGGTAGCAATGATGAGAACATAGACCATATATACCTTAGACATATTATTTTGCTGGCTAAATTGAGAATAGATTGGAAAAAGAAAAGACTGGAAGCATGGAATATGATTATTACTAAATGATTTGGAAGTAAAGTCTTGCCGTAGAGAAAAATTGTGAAGTTTGGATACATTGTCTTTTGGGTGAAGGTGTGGAGAAACGATGAATTCTAGTTCAGAAATTTAGATTTAGAGATGCTTGGAGGCATACAGATAGAGATAGCTGGTATCACATCCAGGTGTGGTGCTGAATATCTATAATCCTGACTACTGTGGGTGGTTCAAGGTCACATATCACTTGAGTTCTGAGTTGCAGTAGGGCTAAAGTTGAATTAATATCTACTCTATGTCTGACTCTAATATGGTGAGACCCTTGAAACCAATCAGGGAGCCACCAGGTTTCCTAAGAAGGGGCGGAGTCAAGTTGTGAAAGGTTATAGAATACAAATGAAGAAGGGAGAACAAAAGTCTGTGATATTATGGTGGTAGAATCACTAAGACTGCAGCTGATCAAATAGGGAAGTATGTGAGGGAAAGAAAACTTTCTAGGATAACTAGCATTATTAAACCAGTTAATTTAAAAGTTTGGAAAGTTTGGAGAACAGTTAGATTTTTTTTTGGGGGGGGGGGTTCTGGTTCAGACATTTTAAGTTAGAGATTTTGCAAGGTATACCCGTAGATATCCACTAGGTAATTATGAATGTGGAATTAGAGGTCAGGAGAGAGATTAAGTTGGATATAGAAATTTGGAAGTTATCAATGTAGAGATCATAATCAAACACATAGGAGGAGGTCAGATCACCGAGCTAGAGAAAATGAGTGAGAATTCTAAAAATGCATATTGGGGAACTTCCATACTTTGTGACTTGTAGATGGATAATAGCTTGATAAAGGTGATTGAAATGAAGCAATCATATATGAGAACTAAGAGCCAAAAGAATGATGGGAGGAGCTGAGGAGAAAGAATATACAGGAGGAAACAAAGGACATAGGATTTAATATGTAGGAGATGGTTGGAAACCTTGGAGAAATTAAAGTCAGTAGAGTTGTCAGAAGGGGTGAGAATTTTTTACTTTTGAGCATTGAGAAGTTAATGGGCATTGATAAAGTAGAAGAAGTGAGAACAAAAAATTCTTTTTAGGAACTTAGCCATTGCAGGAAGAAGAATGTAGCCTGAGTGAATGCCAGGGTGAAGTGAATTTTGTGTTGTTGTTGTTGTTATTTGTTGTAATGATGGGAAAAATGTTGGCAGACAACAGGTAAAGAGTCAGAAGTAAGGGGAAAATCAAAGATGAAAGAGGGGGAGGCAGTGACCATTGGGTTAAGCCTCCAGAGGAGAGGGAAGAGATAGGGGTGAGGATGCAGTGTTGAATAAGCAAAGGACCATGACAGTAGAGCAAGGAAAGAGAGACTGGACAAATATGTAGAGAAATTTTAAGGTATGAAATACGGTGATGACTAAAGAGTTAAGAATAAATAATGCATTTTTTTCAGTAATGTAAGAAGCAAGCCAAGATTGAGGAGGAAAATTTGTCCCTAAGAAGGTATATAGCCTTCAAGAAAGGGTGGAAATGTTTTCTTTGCTTGCTTTAACTTCACTTGAACAGCAACAGTATAGGTCATAGATCATAGGTGAGCATGGGATGGGGAGGAGCTTTCTCAGTTTGCTACTGATCCCTGGACTGCTTGAGACATGCTTTGAGGTGGCTCCTGAATGACCCCTGCTGTTCTGATCAAAGACAGTGGCTTATTAAATGAGAGCAAGAGTTCCTAACCTATCCATAGGCTAGGTCAGAGGAATTCCAGAAAAAAAAAAGCTTTTCCTCCAAAAGGGAGCCCATTTATACTTAAAATCTTTGATTGCATAACTCTTTTTTCTTTCCTCTCTGTCTCTCTGTCTCTCTGTCTCTGTATCTCTCTCTGTGCATCTCTCTCTCTCTCTCTCTCTCTCTCTCTCTCTCTCTCTCTTGCCTTATTCCTTACAAGGGTAAAAATTGTTTTCTTACACAGGTATAAGGAATTCCTTTAAATTTTCTGCTAAATGGAAATTTTATTGCCTTTGGCCCATTCCCTGACCTCAGAAAATCACTACTATCCTGGATCTCTATATGAATTTATACATCACCAGGTATAAGCAGTGGCTAGCTTACCATCACATGGAAACACCTACTGTTTCTGTGGAAACTAAGAGTTCAGGGACACACCTGTTGTTCCAGTAAGCCGTGAGGCATATATGAAGTTTGGACATTGGGGTGGGTGCAGTGGGCCTGCTGTTCAGTGGGGCCAGGCATATAATGAAATTAGAATATTGGGCCCGGGGGCAGCTTTATTAGGATTCCATCAAAATGAATTAATGTATAATGAATGCTGAGAAGTTTCAATCTTTTAAAATGTAAAGTAAGATTTATTATGAATAGAGGGCATTTTCCCCATGCTTCACCTTTTCTTCTTTCCTTTTCCTACTCCTTGTTCCTTTTTAACTGAAATTTAGGGATGAAAAAGTGATATTTGATTTATTGGGCATACTATTTTCAAAGGTGGTAATTGTGTCATTAATTATATAACCACAAAGCTAGATGGTGTGATTGATAGAGCACTGGAAGTAGAGTCAGGAAGATCTGAGTTCAAATTTAGCCTCAGAAATATATAAGCTATGTTATCCTGGGCAAATCATTTAAACTTCAGTTTCTTCATATGTAAAATGATAACAATAAGATCATCTACCTCCTAATCCTATTGTGAGACTTAACTGAGATATTTGTGAAGTACTTTGTAAACATTAAAGCATTTTATAAACACTATTAAAATGTTTCTGTTTATACTCATGCAAGTAACAAATATGAAAATCATATGTGATTGCTTTTTAGTGCTGACTACAGAAAGAGTATATTTATTTTTGGCCATAAAAATCCATGAAACCTCCTCCTAGGAACTGATACCTTATGATTTTCATTAGTGGAGGCCCTACTCACATTGAAGAAATCAAGGACCTTGGAAATATTGAAGGAATTTTCAGTTGATGGATTATCCTTTTCACTCCAAACTCCTAGCATTCACTCATCCTTTTATGACACAATCGATGTTGATCTGCTTCCATTTGGAAACTCAGTTTGTGTGGCATCTGTAAATAGGCATTCACTTCAATATTTATACACTGGTATTAAAAGGTGAAAGGATTAATGTATGGTCAGGCAAGATAGAAATGAAACAAATTTTAGAAACTGTTGAATGAAAGAAGAAAGTGAAAGGGGGAAAAAGAATGGATAGGCAAAATAGAAAGACACAGGGAGATAATCTTTGTAATAAAAATGATATTATCATTTTGATAGTAGGAGGTGTGCAGAGCAGATAGATTGATGGCTTAATAGAAAACGGGATCTAAAGGTTTCTGGTCTAGTTGTCTAAAATAACCTTCTATAGGTGGAGAAATCCTGCTTCCTTGACGTAAACTTCAAATTTGCTTTAAATTAATGCTTTCTCCTTTATAGGTAGAAGAAATTTCCATATTCACATACATCTCCCCATTAATGCTCATTTATTTTTTTAGGTTGTAAACTCATTGGGAAGGGCTTTATTTTTTTAAATTTAATTAATTAATTTAATTTTAGTTTTCACCATTCATTTCACTGGTAATTTCATTTTCTTTTTTTAAAATCAAATTAAGCAAACATTTATCAATTTTTTTGGTATTTTCATAAATCCAGTCATTTTATTTATTATTTCAATAGTTTTCTTACTTTTGTTTTTATTAATCTCTACTTTGATTTTCAGTGTTTCCAATTTGGTATTTAATTGGGCATTTTTTATTCTTTCTATTTCTAAGTTTTTTAGTTGCATACCCATTCATTGATCCCCTCTTCTCTATTTTACTTGTATAAGCATTTAGAGATACAAAATTTTCCAAAGAACTCCTTTCACTGCGTCCCAGAAGTTTTGGTATGTTTATTCATTATTGTCATTCTTTTGGATAAAGTTATTGAGTACTTAGAATTATATTCTTTCATTTCCAAATAATTTTATTCTATCTTACCAAGGATTTTTATAACATGCAATTTTATTACATCATTCTCTGAAAAGAATGCATTTAATATTTATGTCTCTCTCACCTCTCAATTTCACCCTTAAGTATCATCCCTTCCCATTAAATTTGACCTGTGCCCTCTATCTATGTATACCTGTAAACATATATACACACATTCACATATGTATTCATATTCCCATATGCCCTCCTTTAGCTATTTTCATACTGAGAAAGGTTTAGAATTTGGATACTATACCACTTGGGACATATATATTTAGAAATTATATTACTCCATTGTTTATGGTGCCTTGTAGTTTCCTTCCTTATCTCTTTTAATTAAATCTATTTTTGCTTTTGCTTTGTCTGAGATTAGGATTGCTACCTCTGCTTTTTTTTTTACTTCAGCTGATACATAATATGTTCTTCTCCAGACTTTATCTTGTGTATATCTCTCTGTTTCACATGTTTCTTATAAAAAAACAAATTGTAGTGTTCTGGTTTGTAATCCACTCTGCTGTCTGCTTCCATTTTATGGGGGAGTTCATCCCATTCTCATTCACAATTATAATTATAATCAGTGTCTTTCTCTCCCTTCTATCCCCCCCCTCACACTCCCACCCCATGCCTTGTTTATGCTTTTATTTCTCCTTTCTCCCTTCCCTCCTCAAAAGAATTTTGATTTTGTCCACTCCCTCCCTCAATCTTTTCTCCCTTCTATCAGTCCATCCCCCCTTTTCTTTCCTTCTTCCCCTCCTACTGCCTGTGGGGCCCATTAGATTTATTTATGTAGCTGAGTATGCTATTCCCTCCTTGAATCAAATTGGATGAGAGTAAAATTCAAACAATGGTCATCTCCCTCCCTTTTTTCCCTCTAATGTAACATGTTTTTGTGCCTCTTCATTTTATATAATTTACCCTTTTCTACCTCCTCCTTTCCTCCTATCCAATTATAGTCCCTTTTTACCAAGTAATTAGTTTTTTTGTCATCACATCAAAGGGAACTTATACCTACACCATTTGTCTATGTATGTCCCTTCTAAATATCGTAATAAAGACATAATTCTCAAGAGTTACAAGTATCTTCCCATGTAGGAATGTAAAAAGTTTTCCCTTATTGGATAATATGTTTTTATCTTTCCTGTTTACCTTTTTATAGCTTGAATCCCATATTTAAATATCAGATTTTCCATTGGGCTCTGATCTTTTCATCAGGTAGACCTGGAAATACACTATTTCTATGAATATCCATCTACTTGCCTGAAAGATTTTGCTCAATTTTATTGGGTAGTTGATCTTTAGTTTTAATAGAAACTCCATTGCCTTACAGAATATCATAGATCTTTTAAAGTATAAACTACTGGGGCTTGTGTGATCTTGAGTATAGTTCCATGATATTTGAATTTTTTTTTCTTTCTGGCTGTTTACATATTCTCTCCTTCACCTGATTATTTCAGAATTTGGTTATAATATGCATTGGTGTTTTTAATTTGGGATCTCTTTTATCGTATGTGATTGGTGGATTCTTTTGATGAGTAATATACTTTCTGGTTCTAGAATCTCAAGGCTGTTTTCCTAGATGGTTTCTTGGAACATGCTGTCCAGGCTCTTTTTTTCCATCTTGTTTTTCAGGTAGACCAATAATTCTTAAATTATCTCTCCTGGATTTCTTTTCCAGGTCAGTCATTTTTCCAGTGAGGTCATTTATATTTTCTTCTATTTTTTTCATTCTTTAGATGCTGTTTGACTGATTCTTGATGTCTCAGAATCATCAGCTTCCACTTGCCCAATTCTAATTTTTAAGGAATTGTTTTCTTCAGTTAGCTTTTGTACCTCCTTTTACATTTGGACAATTCTACTTTTTAAGGAGTTATTTTCTTGTGTGTACTTTTTCCTATCTGTCAATTGTATTTTAATGGAATTATTCTTTATTTATCTTCTACTTCTCTAATTTGACTTTTAAAATTCTTTTTGAACTCTTCCAAAAAAGGATTTTGGTCTTGAGACCAGTTCATATTCTCTTTGAGCTTTTAGGTGTCAGTGTAGCAACCTCTTCTGAATTTGTGTTCTGATCATCCCTGTCTTTGTTTTTCTATAGTGCTTTTTACTTATGGTGCTTGCCTTTTCCCCTGACTTTTAAAGGTGATCTCTCCTTCCAGGATACAGAGGGCACTGTCCCACACTTCTTGCATTTGGTGTTAGGGGCCTGGTTATTGGCTTTGTGTCTTGGGTCCTCAGGTTCTGGCGGCTGGAGGATGTAGAGGCTGTATCTTACCTGGTACAGAATTGGAGCTGTTGGTGGTGGCTGTTGTGTGCTGAGGACAGCTGGGTTTTTTGGAGTTTCCCCAGGGTTACACTGATACTTGAGGGGTAAGGTGTGGTTGTGGTAGTGGTCTGGCCACTAGAGGTTGCCACCCCACCCAGGGCCTGCACTAGAGCATATACAACCTCAGTTGCTGTTGGATGCCTGACAACTAGGCACGTAGTGGTTCTCCATACTGGTGTCTTCCAGTTCCCACAGTTGTGGGAAGGCACATGAAGGCCTGATGTTGGTGCTTGCCTGCGCTACCACCCTCAAGCTCAGGATCTCCTGCTGATTTACTGAGGTAAGCCACTGGCTTGCTGGGACACCTCCAGTGCTGAACTGGTCCCCTTCAGCCAAAACAAGAAGTCCTGTCCTTTTAGTCCCCCTGGCTTCATGAGCTAGAAACAAACAAACAAACAAAAACTGCTACACTCCCTTTTACTTCTGTCTCCACTGTTCCAGGACTTTTTGTGGGGGCAATAGTTTCTGGGTTTTTTAAGGTCAGTAAGGGAGAGTAACAGTGACTTACTGCTTACTCTACCATCTTGGCTCCTGCATTGGGATCCTATTATCCCTTATTCCCTTGCTTCTTTTCAACTTTGAATATGTAGTTTGTGTTTAAATTATTCATCTTTGATTTTTCAAGGTCCAAAAAGAGAACTACAATATAAATTGAACCTTTATCTCATCAATTTTTCTTCCTAGACTTAGAGCTATAATAATACCTCATATCCATATAGTACTTTAAAGTTTGAAAAACACTTTACATATATCTCATTTGCTTCTCACACTAACCCAGGTATATACTATTATCATTTCCTCTTTACAGGTAAAGAAACTGAGAATAGGATGACATAAGAGACTTGCTTAGGGTCACATAACTAGTAAATATCTGAAGTAAAATTTGAAGTTGAGATTTCCTGACTCTGAGTCCAGTGCTCTATCCCTATGTAGCAGCAAGCACCCCAATATCCCAGGGTAGCTGCCAATATAGGTTCTTAGATCTGCTTTTCAAAAGGAAAGCAACTCAAAATGGATTAACAAGCTTACTTTAATCAAACAAACACACATTACCTAGTTCAGGGGAAAAAGGTCAGCACCCCAAACTTCAGAGTTACAGAACTTACAGAACAAACAGACAGGCTTCCAAACTGTCCTACCATTATATCAATACCAAATCACAGTTACCAGAGAGGGAAGCATCAATATCTGGGTTTTCAAAGCCGGGGGGCTCTCAACAATGGCTTCCCAGAGTCTCATCTGGTCAAATCACACAACACTTCTCAAAGTGAGCCCCAAAGCAAAGCCTCTCCTCAGGGTTTATATAGCCTTCTCCTGGTTCAGAGAATGTAACAACCTTCTGGACCCACTGCCCAATCACAAAGTATCAAGGTATGGGCTTTCCTGAAAAACAAGCCTCCCACCACAGGCTCCAGGTGCACTTAAGCTAGGGGCAGGGAAGATCTTTAAATTTCCATTTCCATTACACCATAGGACCACTTTAGATGTTTATTACTTATATTATATATATATATATATATATATATATATATATATATATTTTGTTGTTCTTGCTTATGCCATCCCAATGCCACTTATTACCAAATACCTAGGTGTTTTCAAAACATTTTTATGATAGAGGCTTTCTCTTCTTATCCATATATTTGATTCTGTGTAGCTACTGTTGAATATTGTCAGTGTTATACAGTTTCCTTTACCTATATGTTCAAAGATTTGGCAGCCCCATGTAGTGCACAGTAAGAGTTGTATTCTGAGTCAAGAAGACTTGGGTTCAGAGAAGGTAAATGTAAGCATGAGCAAAGTGGGTTTCCTAGGCTCAGCCTAAATTGTAAACAATCTCCTTTAAACCCTTATAATTTACAGTTGTCCTGAGTAATGGAGGTTCTGTGCCTTCTGGCACACACCTTGATCTGAGTCAATCAGGGACTGAGTCTTTGTTATATATTCTGGGAGGGTGGCATTTTGCTTTGGGTGTTCTCTTATTAGAAACACCTTTTGATTAGCTGTACAGGACTCTGAGCAGCCTTTTTTTAAAGAATCCCCCAACTACTCAGAGGTCTGTGCTCTCCTGATCCTGTAGTATAGGTAGGTGGTAGTATATGTATATTATTTTGTTCATTCAGTAGCAGCTCTGTCTGTTGAATCTCTGTGCTAATTTCTCTGCTTGAATTTTCTATTGAATTATATGTAATTAAAGTAAAATTGTTGAACCCCTTAAAAGTTCTTTTTCCTTTAGCAAAGCACATCAAAGTACCTTTGCTAACAGGCCATCTTGGATGTGTAGAGTGTTTGCTATTACAGTATGTGACTTTCTCATGGTTATATAGGTAGTGGCATAGTTTTGTTTGAAAGGCAGGCCATTTGACTCCAAATTCAGCACTACTACTTGTCTATATTTATAGTAAGGATATCAATATGGAGATGGAATATGGCATCTCAGAAGAAAAGGAACTCTCTTAGAACTGGCAAAGTCTGGATACTAATCCTACCTCTGTATGAAAACTGTGTTAACATTGTAATTCAGAATAAGTGGTTGAGCACACCTTGATCTTCAATTGGTAGGGGGAGTTTCTTCATCAAAGATCCCATATTTGAGTGAAATCACAGATTTGTTTTCCCCCAAATGGAAGCAATAATTTTATTTGATTGATTTTTAGAGTCAAAAAATTATATGCTATTCACCTAGGTAATATTTTGTTTTGGCTTTTTGCTATCCCTCTTCTTCCTTCTTTTGGCTACTGGTACTTTGTTATGTCAATGAATGTTATCAGATGAAGGGTTATAGTCAATCTTATTAAGCAATTTCATTTCTTGTGAAAAGTGCTTGGGGGATATTTGTTGAGGGATAGAAGTTGAAATGGATAAAATGTGAATTTGTACTTAATGTAGGATTTCAATTATCCTACCATCATATTACCTTAATCCCAATTATCCTTTATCCAGTAGATGTACCATTTCCCCCCCTCCAATTTATTTATTTATTTTTAGTTTTTAACATTCATTTCCACAAAATTTTGAATTACAAATTTTCTTCTCATCTTTCCTCTACTCCCACCCCCAAAGAGTGAGCCTACTGAATAACTCTTCCTCCAATCAGTTCTCTCTTATATTCTCCCTCACCCCCCAACCCCCCTGCACTAACTTTCTAGCAGGGCAAGATGGATTTCTATACCCAAGTGCCTGTACATCTTATTTCCTAGTTGCATGTAAAAAAAGCAACTTTTAAAAAATTTCTTTTTAAAACTTTGAGTTACAGATTTTCCCCTTCTGCCCTCCTTACCCACCCCCACTGGTAAGACAACCAATTCAATATAGGTTGTACAAGTGTAGCTACACAAAAATACATAGTAATTATATTGTGAAAGACTTAACTCCCTCCATCTTATCCTGGCTCTCCACTGCACTTATTCTATTTTCTTCTTTGACCCTGTCACTTTTCAAAAGTGTTTACTTCTACCTACACTCTCCCCTAATCTGCCCTTCCTTCTATCATCCTGCTCTTATCCCCTCCCCCCCGCCGTGTTCCTGTAGGGTAAGATACCCAATGGAGTGTGTATGATATTCCCTCCTTAAGCCAAATTCAATGAGAGTAAGGTTATATATATATATATATATATATATATATATATATATATATATATATATATATGTTGTGTGTGTGTGTGTGTGTGTGTGTGTGTGTGTGTGTGTGTGTAAGTATGTATATATATATATATATATATATATATATATTCCCTTCAACTATCCTCATACTGATAAAAGTCTTATGAGTTACAATTATTGTTTTTTCATGTAGGAATGTAAATAGTTCAAATTTAATAAGTTCCTTATGATTTCTTTTTCCTGTTTACCTTCTCATGCTTCTCTTGTTTCTTTTAGTTGAAAGTCAAATTTTTCTCTTCAGCTCTTGTTTTTTCCTCAAGAATGATTTAAAATCCTCTATTTCATTGAATGACCATATTTTCCCCTAAAGCATTAAACTTAGTTTTGCTGGGTAGGTGAATTTTGGTTTTAGTCCTAGCTCCTTTGACGTCTTGAATATCATATTCCATGCCTTTCAATCCCTTAATGTAGAAGCTTCTAGGTCTTGTGTTATCCTGATTGTGTTTCCACAGTATTCAAATTGTTTCTTCCTGACTGCTTGCAGTATTTTCTCCTTGACCTGGGAACTCTGGAATTTGGCTACAATATTCCTAAGGGTTTTCTTTTTGGGATCTTTTCCAAGAGGCAATCAGTGAATTCTTTCAATTTCTATTTTGCCCTCAGGTTCTAGGATATCTGGGCAATTTTGTTTGATAATTTCTTGAAAGATTGTGTCTAGGCTTTTTTTTTTGGATCATGATTTTCAGATAGTCTAATAATTTTTTAAATTATCTCTCCTGGATCTATTTTCCAGGTCAGTGGTTCATCCAATGAGATATTGCTCATTGCCTTTTATTTTTTTCATTTGTTTGGATCTGTTTTATAGTATATTGATTTCTCATAAAGTCATTAGCTTCCATTTTCTACAATCTAATTTTGAAAGAATTACTCTCTTCAGTGAGTTTTTGAATTTCCTTTTCCATCTTGAAAATTCAGCTTTTAAAGGCATTTTATTCCTCATTGGCTTTTTGGGCCTCTTTTGCCATTTGTGTTAGTCTATTTTGAAGGTATTATTTTCTTTGGTATTTTTTTGGGGTCTCCTTTAGCAGACTGTTGACTCACCTTTCATGATTTTCTTGCATCATTCTCATTTCTCTTCCCAAGTTTTCCTCTATTTCTCTTGATTTTCAAAATCCTTCTTGAGCTCTTCCATGGCCTGTAACAAATCCATCTTTTTTTTCGAAGTTTTGATGCAGAAGTTCTGACTTTGTTGTCTTCCTCCCATTCCATGCTTTGATCCTTTTTGTCCCCCCAAAAAAGGATTCTGTGGTCTCTTTGTGCTTCCTCTGGTTGCTCATCTTGCAAGTCAATTACTTGACTTTTGAGCTTTTTGCCATAGTAGAAATCTGCTTCCAGATTGTAGAGAGCTATGTCCCAAATCGCTGGGGTTTTTGCAGCTACTGGAGCTATTGGGAGAGTGCCCTCTCTATAGCCCCCATAAGCTCTGGCATACTGGCCACACACCCCAGAGCCACCACCCAAGACTGTGATCCATATCCAAGCAGGTTAAAGCAAGAGCGATTATCACTCAAACTGCTTGCAGCTCAGGAAGGAGCCACAGGGCAGCAACTGCAGCCACTGACCATTTGACACTTGTCACCCTGTGGGACATAGTCTGGACCATGCTCTTCTCCATCGAGTTCTTTATGCCATATCTTGAACCAGTTCAATTTAGTTCTGTTCAATTTAATTTGCCAAATATTCATTGCCTATTATATTCAAGACATTGTCCTGGTGTTAGCAATTGTTGTTTTTCAGTTGTTTATGTAATGTCTGACTCTTTATGTTGCTATTTGGGGTTTCCTTGGGACAGATACTGAAGTGCCATTTCCTTCTCCAACTCATTTTACAAATGAGGAAACTGAGGCAAACGGGGTTAATTGACTACTGAGTACTACACAGCTCCTAAGTAAAAATTGTTTACATCTTGTAATTCAAGGGTGCTTCCTAAATACTAAGACAGATTTGAACTCAAGAAGATGATTCTTGACTCCACGTCCAGTACTCTATCCACTGCACTGCCTAGCTGACCATGCTAGTGATACAAAGATGAAATCAAATACAGACTCTACCTTCAAGGAATTTATAGTACAAATTGGGTGGCTAGACATGTGTGCAAATAATTGTGTAAAAAGTACTAAGGAAGGCTCCACAAAAAACTTATTGAAACTTGAGGAGGTAGAAACTTTATCTGAGAGGATGAGGAAAAACTATAGGGTTGATGGGAAAAGAAGAGAAAGATTTGGACTTTGAAGGAACATGTGGAGTTGGAGGCAGAAGGAGAAAAAGCAGAGTCTGATTAATGTAAGTGGGAAGAATGGAAAGGGCAAGTAAACTGGAATATTTGTGAGGATAGCTAAGTCTTAAAAATTTTTTTTTGGTCTTTATTAATTTGTTTTTTCACTTTTAGTTTACAGGATTCAATTCCACAATTCCTTGAATTTTGATAACTAAGTCTTTTTTTTTAAGCAATTGGGGTTAAATAACTTGCTCAAGGTTACATGGTCAGTCATTATTTATGTCTGGGTGCTCATTTTCTGAGGCCGGATTCGATCTTGGGTCATCCCAACTCCGAGGCTGGCACTCTTACTCACTGCACCACCTAGCCGCCCCACTAAGTCTTTTTAAGTTGTTTTTTTCTACCACTGTGCATTCGTACAAAGATCTTTTTATTAGTCTGAAATAAATGTGCCACCAATAACTGGCAACTGGACCAGTTTTTAACTGAACCCTGGCTCTCTCCAGTTTATTAATTTTTTGACTTTTAAGTCCTTTCCAAGTTTAGTTCAGAGACTTAGAACCATGACTTTTGAGAAGTGAAAGAATGAATGAAAAATCACTGTTTACATTCATACTATGTGCCAAGCACTATGTGCTGGTGATATAAATATGCAAAAAATTAATACCATTTCTGTCTTCAAGGAGTTATCATTCTAAGTTAGGGAGACAACACATGAAAAATAAGTTTAGTTACAGGGTAAATTGAGGGAGTTATTAAATGTTATGCATTAAAATTTTGATGTTTGTTTAAAAGAAAAAAAGAGAGAAAAGGAAAAAAAAAGGAAAAAAAGAGTTTGAAGTCCAAAGGGTGGGTAAGAGAGTGTATGTAAGAGTCCTTAGTGAGAGTGGAAGATATAGAAGATATAGAAACAAGGCAGACATATATTTTATGGAAACTTAGGATGCAGTAGTAAAGTAGATGATGAGCCTGGTGGTCCTCCATCTTACCTAGAGTGTTAGTGACTCTCAATTTATCCAAGCAGTGTGAGCAGTGAAACTGCCAGGATATGTTCTGGGTTGCCTAAGGAAAGGGGATTGGATCTAGAAAAATAAAGAGAGAGATGCACATTTGTCCTGCTACTGAACTTCAACAATGCAGGAAGAGTAATGTTGAACAACTTTATGCAATTCTGCCTCACCAATCCAATTTATTTGCAAGTTAAGACATCACCCATGATGTCATTGGTCTTCTTCAAACATGAAAGATGAACAACAAAAAGTTTGTTGTCATTGTTGTTATTGTTACTATTATTATTTCCAGAATGAATGTCCTATTGAAAACAGAGGAACAAAGGGAAGAGCCTTGAAGTGGACTGATACTCTCTAGTTCTTGTCACATTTGTAATAAGTCCATAGAAGATTGGCACAGGCGTGATCAGTATTAAAAACATATCAGAGAAATACTATCTTTTACTCTGGGAAAGGAATTAGGACTGCATCAATTTTGTTTCCCAAAGGGAATGTCCTATAGTTCAGTTTCCTGATTCAGATGCCATGTTAATGATTTTTTTTTTTTTTTTTTGCTTTTTGGAGGGTAATTCGGGTTAAGTAACTTGCTCAAGGTCAGACAGCTAGGTTTTTGTTTGTGTGTGCGTTAAGTGTCTGAGGCCGGATCCGAACTCAGGTCCTTCTGACTCCAGGGCTGATGCTCTACTCACTGTGCCACCTAGCTACCCCCCATGTTAATGATTTTCAATACTCTTTACCCCCATCATATTTCTAAGTTGGTTTGACTGTACAAGGGGAATTATGGCACCACATCTATTAATGGAAGGTTGAACACAAGTCCTCTAACTATGCCCATGATTTTGTAAAGGAATATTTTTGAAATATGTGCTGTTATTGGTTTATTAGTACTAAAATGTAACCATAGCTTTAATACCAGTGTGGTTAGACCAGTCTCATCTAGCAGGGCAGCTGTGTAGATGAATTAGCTCCCTTCCCCATCACTATAAACATAATGAGAGCTAATTTTAAGCCAACCTTAATATAAAGCTTGTTATAAATCTTATAATCAGCACTAATTATTTGATACAATGATGAAGATGAATTTATTGCTGTTGACTCAGGCTATTAACTGTGTGTTAATGGGATGTCATTTCACATGCTTCTGTTACTGATTTGTTGACATTAGAAAACCATTGAAATGGTACTTTAATGGTCAGGTATCATGTCATGCTTTTGTATAATCCTCTAGGTGTAATTTGATATCCTTTTCTGAATGCAGTGCACATTCCTACAATTTAAATAGTGGATTTTCTAATTACGTTTAGTCTTTGGCTATGAAGTTCTCCCTAGTAGTTTTTTCATTGTTTAAAGTAAGCATTGGGTGATTTATATTGTTTTCTTATAGCATGTGCCTTGTTAGTTTGCCGTATATTCATTTTGAATTTATAGCAATGTCATTAGAGGATTTAAAAAAATCTTTATAGTGTCTATGTAGCTCAGGAGATATGAAGAAGTAAAAAAATTATGAATTCAAAAAGTACGCATAAACAGAAGATATTGCCTACATTTGTGTAGTTTGCTAAAACACAGTGATTTCTCTGGGTAGTAGCTTTGTTAACAACTGAGAGAATGGTATTAGCTTAAACTTCTGACAGAATCTTAACTATCATCCTAATTGCCATATTTTTATTTAATTTATATCCAGAATTTATTGTATAGGATGTAGTTACATATCATTGCATCTTTCCAGCAGGGTTTCTATTTTTAGATTATCCCTTAAGATACAGGGGTGATAGATGCTTGCCTAGAGATGGAGTATATCTAATTATGGCTAGGAAGAATGAATTGTTGTTTGGGATTTAGGAATCTGAAGAAGAGGACTTTAAACTGAAAATGGAGATGGAAATAGAAAACTACTCTTCCACCTACAAAGCCAGACACTCCAGAAAATGGCAGGCATGAAATAGTTATTCATAGCAATACAATGATTCAAGTACAAAGCACTCATGAGGAAAAAATGCTATTCGCTTCTAGAGAAATAACTGGTGGAATCTGAATGCAGATTAAAGCATAGTGTTTTTCACTTTAATTTTTTTTTTTTGGTCTGTGTGTTCTTTCACAGCATGACCATTATGGAAGTAAGTTTTGTATGGATAATCTATAACAAATCGCCAGCCTTCTCTTGTAGGGGTGGGAAAAGAAGGATAGAGGGCGAGGATTTGGAACTCAAAATTTAAAAAAGCCTGTTAAAATTGTTTTTATATGTACTTGGAAAATGAAATATTATTCAAAAATAATTTACTGAAAATTTTTTTCAGGTAGAGCCCAAACAATATTTTCAAAATGAACATAGGTAAAATTGACTTCTAATGTTGAATCACTGAATCTTAATGGTTTGGGATTGAACTGTGGTAATGGAAAGATCTATTTTAATAAGAAAGTAGGCTTGAAAATAAAATAAATTTAATTAAAAATTACCTATTAAAAGTGTGAGGGGTTTCATTTTTACAAAAGATGCATCTATGATCGAATTTGTGAACTAGAGGAGAAAAAGGTTAAGAACATTTTATTGAGGATCAACAAGGAGACTGTCTATCTAAGAGTAAGAAATGGGTAATCATTTCCAGGAGGAATTTACAAAGATGACAATAAGGAAGGGTATAGTTATTATGTAATAATTTAATAATTATGATATCAATTCGAGATTTTTTTCAGATTAAAGAAAAGTGCATCATAAATTCTTGATTCACCAGTAATGCAAATTTCAATTTTCAAATTGTGGAAGATTCTGATGCCCTTAAAAAAATTGTACTGTAGTAGAAAAAAAAAGTTCAAATGTATATGCTAGGTTATTTATTAGACAACTTTGACTTTAAAAAAGTCATGCAGAAAATAGAAGGTAGGCAATGAGCTAAATGAAAGAGTAGTACTATCTTGTAAGATTGTCTGAACTTTTAATTCACAGAATGAACTGAGACTTTTGGCAAATGCAAAGATAAGCAAAAAATTACTTTAAGGGGGTTGCTAGGTAGCATAGTGAATAAAGCACGGGCCCTGCAGTTAGGAGGACCTGAGTTTAAAATCCAGCCTCAGAAAATAAGTAAATACTTACTAGTCATGTGACCTTGGGCAAATCACGTAACCCCAATTGCCCGGCATTCCCACCTCCAAAAAATGTATTTTAAAATAAAACTGTATGTGGAGAAGATTCAAGATCAAGGTTTGATGCTCATGCACTAATGATATTTGAAAATTAAGGAAGGTCATAAATGCAGAGTTTGTACTTAGGGTGTGTTTGTTTTTCCTCTAAGGAGAATAATATTCAGAAGGGAAGTATCTACAAAGTTGCTTATAAGGAATTGAATGCTTATAGATGAGGAAATGATAAGAGGGAACCTAGATGCATTTAGTGACTTCCAATTAAGTGACCTGAATTGCCCATGTTTCAGGGTACTCAGAAAACATGCAGGTAGATTATCTTTTCCATCTCTATTCAATTTTCTTTATTTCTATAAAGAGTGCCACCATCTTTATAGTCATACACGACCACATTGGGTGGTATCCTTGACTTAGTTGTCAAATATTGTTTATTTCTTGACTAAATCTCTTACCTTCTTCTAAATAGATTACCTTAGCATGGGCCCTTATCATTTCTCAGGTGAATTGTTTTCTTTCTCATCTCTCTACCTCAAGTATCTCCCCCTGTTCATTTAATCATTTAAACAGTTGTTAAAGTGAGTTTCCTGAAGGGGAAGTCTGTCCATGTCACTCCCATACTGAATATACTCTGATATATCTCTGTTGCCCCTATATTTAAATAGTTTCTTTTCTTTTTGGCATTTAAAGTCCTTCACAACATGTCCCCAATCTAGCTTTACTGCCCTATTGCACCATACTCATCCTCTCTGGTATCCTCACACATGAGTCTTATGTTTTTCTAGCCTGGTACCATCAACATTGTGTTAATGTGTCTACTTTTCCAACATCATTTTTTTCTGACTTATAGCATCTTTACCAATTTGCTGGGTGTGGGGGGAAACTTTAGAACTGTTTTCATTGTATTACTCTTTAATCATTGAATTTGAAAGTTTTTTTTTTCATAAAAATCTAGAAAAACTTTTTATTTGAACTGATGTTGAATGAGGGCAGTAGAACCAGGAGAACATTGTACACAGTTGCAGCCACATTGTGTGGTGTATAACTTTGATGCACTTGGATCTTCTTAGCAATGCAAGGTTCTAAGACAACTCCAAAAGGCTCAGGATGGAAAATGCTATCCACATTCAGAGAAAGAATGATGGAATATGAAAGCAGACTGAAGCATAATATTTCCTCTCTCTTTTTGTTTTGTTTTGTTTCTTCTTTCTCATAGTTCATTCCATTGGTTATAATTCTTCTTTATAACATGGCTAATGTGGAAATATGATTAATATCAACACATAGGTAGAGTCTACATCTGATTGCTTGCCCGCTTGGGGAGGGAAGGACTGGGGTTAGGGGAGGGAGGGGGAGAAAGTTTAACAGTCAAAAGCTAGTGGAACTGAATGTTGTAAACTAAAAGTAAATAAATAATTTTTTAAAATTCATATTCTTATTGTTCATTTGTATTTCATCTTCTGAAAATTATTTCTCAGCTCATGAGCACTTTTTTTTGCTCTACATATTGTGCTATCATGATCTTGAGAAACACCAAACTCTAGCCAGTAACATTTGAGTCCTTTGAGCTCAGTATCTCATATCTCAGTATCATCATATGTATAGACATTTTACTTAATCATGGCTGGAAGCAGGATCCAAAAGTTTCACATGAGGAATAGAAACCAGGCAGGCAATATCTTCTCTTACTTTGTGTAAGCCAAAGGCAAATACGGCCATGCTCCTTGCCACTTAAACTAATTGTGATGATTTGTTGTTCAAAATTTCTAACATGCTATCCTTGATCTATGATTTCACAGAATGGGGGGCTCTTGATGATAAATTTCCCTCTTTATAATTGCAAATTAGCTTCTACTTTTTATCTTCTAGTTTTAGAGATTTGTCTAAGGAAAGGAAAAGTTAAATGATTTACTTAAGGTCACAAAAATCAGTATTTATCAGAAGTGAAACTTGAACCTATATTTTCCTGATTCTGGGGCCAGATTTCTATCTTCTATGCATTTTTGCTTCTCAAAAATCCTTTTAGTTCCACATAACTAAAACTAACTACCTAGTTTATTATACAACTTGGATATGGAAAGATAAAAGACGGTATAATTATTATCAGACAAGCTAAGTTTCTTGCTGTTTAAAAGAATTTTATACATCTGCTGTTTTTTCTCACATGCAAATTTTCTACATGTCAGGAAAAGTTAAAGAGCAAATATGACAAATTTAAAATGATACTTCTTAGATAATTTCAAATATTCATGATTTAATTGATGTGGTCGCTCCCACAGTGATGTGGAGCCCCAAATCTCCAAGTTGTTGTTCATAGAGTGACTGTAACAAATAAGAATATGTTTCCTTGTGGTAAAGCTTCTAGTGATTGACCACTTTTAGGGTGGTTAGCTTGGTCCTTGAGTAAAATGCACACAGTTGCTGGGCCTATATTCCCCAACTTTGTTGGAACTTTCATAATTTCTGTACTATTGGCATTACCTTTGAAAACTCAAGGATCACTTTGTCACTACAGCAAGTCATCAGAGTAATACCTTAGCAAAGATAATTTTTTTGGAGGGGGTAGTTAAGGCAATTGAGGTTAAGTGGCTTGCTCAAGGTCACATAGCTGGGTAAGTGTCAAGACTTTGAGGATTGATTTGAACTCAGGTCCTCCTGACTTCAGGTTGGGTGCTCTATTCACTGCACCACCTAGCTACCCCTACAAAAGGTCATTGTTAAAACACTTAAACATCAAGACATATCCTATTCATCAAATTGTTAATGAATTAATAGAGCAAGAGCTAGATGGTACCTCAGAGGTCATCTAGTCCAATGCTTTCATGTTGCAGATGTTTAGTTTTGGAATTTCAACCTAGGAAATCTGAAACAATGTTCTTCCCACTGTATCATTCTGACTTCTCTCTATTCTAGAAGAACAAAGATCATATACATGATATTTTTTAGAAACTTTAGGATTAATGGGAATGATGTATGGCATAATCTCTAATAAGATAATAACAACTATGCAACAAATTAGTGCAATTATAAAAAATTAAATGTACTTTTCCCTCTTTAGATATATGCATTTATTTTTATCTTATTTATTTAAATAATTTGTAATTTAATTCTGAGGTAATAAAATCCACTGACTTTAAATGTACTAAGAAATAAAAATTACTCTCATTCATAGTATGGTGAAAATTACAAAATCACAAATTTTATTAATTTTTTCCCAGTGCGACATGATTTTTGTCTATCTGGAAACTTTAGAAAGTGTGGCATTATTTTAAACAATAAACTATAAGTAGAGTTTTTTTCTTAGTCCTTGTTTTTCTGGCAGTTGATATTACATTGAATGATGGCAATTTCATATTATTCAGTGATAAATTTAATTGCTTTAATGTGACAGTTTACTCTGGCAAGAATTCTTGTTAAAGACTATACAGGAAGTAGAAGAAATTATATAACATCTGCTATCCAAGTTCCCTAAATGATACAGGTAATATAAAACTAGTGTGTGTGTGTATATATGTATGTATGTATGTATGTATGTATGTATGTATTGATGGCTATATTTCTAATCTTTTTTATGTGGGTTATGTTCTTTATTTCATGCTTTCACTGCACCAACCAAAATGTGAGGGCATGAATAATGGGTCCATGGCCAGGTGAGCCAGTTGAAACTGAGGGTCTTCTGAGGGTCCAATACATAGCGAAAAACTTCACAGTCATCATGAGCCACTTTCCTGGGACATTTCTCAGTGCATTAGTTCCCATTTGCCTCATATGTGATTGCCTAGGTCTCTATCTTAACTATTAGGGTACAAGTGCCAGGCAGGATGTGTCACTATGCTCCCTTGAGCAGGATGGAGTTATCTCAATGTTTTTAGTTAGGACTGAGATGTCTGGCAGACCTTGAACATCCTCTGGCCAAGATTCCAGAATAGGGCTTTTCTCTGGATCTCAGATTTGCCAGGAAACTTCCATCATGTAGCCTTATCATGGGGCAGATTGGGAGCTGGCCATACAGAACTACCTGAATTCTGGATCAGATGTCTTTTGCTCCCCAACCTCTCCCTCTTTTTGTTTTAAGGCAGAGGAATGGAGGCTGGTGAGCCAGCTGAGTTATGCAGCCCTTTGGCCTGGGACAAGCCACAAGTAAAACTTGGTCTGTTTTCAGCCTACTTGGACCCCTCAGCCTTTAGCCTTCACTATTGCCCTCTTGCTGTTTTATAAGGAGCTCAAGGTGGTGGGCATATGTCCCTAGCAACTTGGCCCCTGATGTAGCAAATCTTGTAGCACAAGTAATAACAAAGCGTATTATAATAAACAATGCTACCCAGGAAAGTAGATTAAATCCTAAGGCAGTTATGTTTTGAAATGTATTGGTTACAGCCAATTTTGCCAAAATTTCTTGAGCTAGGGCTTTCAGATTGGCTCCAGGAAAGTAACTCTCAGCAATATCATGAGTAATACTGGACAAGAATAATAAAGCAGTTGAAAAATTACTATTATGCCAGGTACCTTCAAAATGATTTTTTTTACTGTATTCCACTTTACCATACTTGAATTATAAGGTGTACACATAACACAAATCATAAAGAAACAAGAATCACACTTCATAGACATTCAGTTTCTGCAAGCTTATCTTTCACAAATTCTACTGTTTCTTTTAAAGCATCTAATTTTTGCTGAAAGTCTCTACTTTAACTCCTTACCTAAATGCTAATTATTCTAATACATTGGTCTTATACAAAAGATCCCAATCTATATTGTTACAGAAATCTTTTTTTGATAATTCATTAACATATTATGCAATGTGGATTGATATTTTTGATAATTCATTAACATATTAACATATTGTGCAATTTATATTTTTTCTTAGTAGAGAAATTACAGACACAGTGGTTGAAATTATCAATAATAGTAGACAAAATAATAGTAAGTCAGTGAGGTAGGCCAGAGATGTCTAGTATCCTCTAGTAACCTCCCCCTCTTTGTTTTTAAGAAATCAGAAATTTCATGTAATGCATACCCCCCAACATTTGATACTAATCATGAGTGACTGAAGGTTGTTCAACAATTATGACAATAAATTCCTACTAGATATACATTGAGTAAGAGTACAATGGATACAAACAATATTCCATACAGTGGAGTCATACATAGACATGTGTATCTATAAGTACATTGCAGAAGGAATCTGGTCCCAAGTGTACATTGGCAAATTGAACAGTTCATAATTCACTTAGTGGAGAAATAAAAGACATGGTTGCAATTAGTCCCATGGGGTAGAAGTCCAGAAATTGCTTTTGTACAAGTTCCCCCAATGTCTGAAACCAAAAGAGGGTGGTTCTACAAACAGCATAATGACATCATAACCACTAATACATTGTTTGAGAGTACAGATAATGCAGATTATATTCCAATAAAATATAGTATGGACTTACATCATCTGTAAATGATTTAAATTAATAGAAGTAAGGAAGGCTTGAGGGAGTCAAATACACATAGTTAAAGTTATATATGAAACAATTGATGCAACAGGGGTAGGTGTCTCAAAACTTAAATCAGGATGTAACCAGTTCAGTGCGTATCAAAATCAGAGTGATCATAGCAAGAAAGACAAATCTTGGGGTAACAGGTTCTAGTTCTTTGGCTTGATAGAAAAAAATGTTTGCTCTGTTCCCAATGGGGGCACAGCTTTTTTGTGTAGTGGCTGCATTAGGGGACCTCGTCTTCCTTATTCCCATATTCTGTCTCCACAATTTCTTCTTCTGCTCCTGGAGCTTTTTCATCTTTCTGGGTGATTTGGAGTACATACCCTGACATTTCTGTTCTGGCACCCTCACTGGTCACTTCTCACTGTCTTCTGGAAAACATATAAGCACAGTCTTGACCCCACAGTAATAAACCCCCACATTATCTTCATTTTGGGGAGTATGCACCTTTCACATTGTTTTACTGCTGGTGTATACTCATTTTTAGCCATATATAAAAAATTAGGGGTGTTGTATAAAGCAATAGCTAATTGCCTTTGTGGTCCCCCATTTTTATATTAATACCTATGTTGTAACATTTATATTTTAAGGAGTATGCCTGTAATTAATATTATTTGAAAAATGATCACAGAAAAGTTGAAATAAAATTTTAGTGGGCAGGAACATTATCAGTTTTCAATTGTTTTGGAATGCCCATTGAAGCAAAAGACTGTAACATATGGTTGATCACATTTTTTACTGTGTCCCCTTTGTGAAGAGAAGCAAAAGGAAGAGAAGAAAAAGTATCTATTGTAACATGTATATATGATAACTTTACCAAAGGGAGGATAATGAGTTACATCTATGCCCTGTGGGTAACAAGTAGTGGAGTAATAAGGGCAACACAGGTAAAGGGCAGTTTTTTGTTTTTTTTGCCTTTTGGAGGACAATTGGGGTTAAGTAACTTGCCCAAGGTCACACAGCTAGGTTTTTATTTGTGTGTGCGTTAAGTGTCTGAGGCCGGATCCGAACTCAAGTCCTTCTGACTCCAGGGCGGACACTCTACTTGCTGTCTGACACAATATTAAGGTGTACAGTTTGAGCAGAAGTAGAGTGAGTTTCAATAACTTTATCATTCTCATAATTAATGTAGTAGCTTGCATTGACAGGAAGCTGATAGACAAAAGAAGTTCCTGATGAGAACCATACAACTGAATAGTAGGCATACATCCTTGTTTCACAAAGCTTGTTTATGCTCTGATTATATTCATTTTGGAAGAATGAGGTACTTCAGAAATTGTATCTTTTACCTATAATAAGTTCAGACACTACTTAACTCTTGCTTAGGCCATGGAATGACTATACATTGAGATCAAAACAGTAAAATCTATTCTACTTTACTTTAACTTAGCTATAAATTGTCTTGAAAATGAAAGTTTTAGTAGGCCTCCTAAAAATCATAGTGGGGATTAAAAAGAAAATTTAAAAGTATATCACCTTTATTCAAAAGAGTTTTAAGATCCATAAATGATCACTAAACTTTTATGAAGGAAATTAATTGAAAAGTGTTAAAATGATAGCTCTGTTTCTTTTCTACCTACAAGCGAAAACAAGTTTTTAAAAACTAAGATTTGTAAACTTTTAAAATTAAGATTTATTCAAACCAAGTTGGTATAAAATGTCCTAAATTCCTAGTAATTTGTGTCTGATAACAGTACTTTAAAAGCTATTGGTTTTAGGATCTTCTTAAGGTGAGTCTTAAGTAGTTTATAAAAAAAAATGTAAATATACTAATTCCTAATGAAAAATAACATGAGATTTCCCAATATAGCTAACAAAAAAGAGTTCATATCTATTACTGATTATTTACTCTGATCATAGAAATTTTGCTATAGAAAAATATGAGAATATGTAAATATTGTCTTAAATGCTTTTATTTTAAGTAGCAATTTTTCACCAATTCACAGCTCATATCCAATTATATGTTAATTTTATTCCCATGGAGCTGTAATAAACAATAGAGATTAATAGGTCCCTCATACTTAAGGGATATTGTTTTAACATTTCAAATTTAAACTTGTCCTGGTATAAAAGCCAATTAGAAATCCTTTTTAATCTTTTGAAACTTTTCACTAAAAACCACATAATTAAAACAAGTTCCTTTCTCAGGCTGAATGACCTTGACTATAGAAATAGTTTTTAAGGGTCTTGGCAATTTTAGAAAATAGGACTACCTGAGAAGGACTTTAGGGAATGGCTGGTGGTGATGCCCTTGCTCTGTCAAATCTTATACATGCAATAGGAATGGTCTGAATGGGTAGAATTAATCTGAATAAAGTTTTCACATAATTTGCTCCTTTCCACATACAGTAATTAATCAACAATTTAGGTTTTAGCATTATAACAATAGAGTAACTTAGGTAATAATTTCTGTAAGTGATAGCCAAATGGTTTTAGCTATAACCTCCTTTTTAACTATAGGTAAAGGTATAAACACCTGGTTTTCTATATGGCATATATAAATATTATAAGATGTAAGTAACATAACTGTGTTTAGACAAGTTCTTTATCTTTTAGTTCCAACAAAATTCAGATTAAAAATGTGCTTATCTAACACTATTTCTGGATTACAATGATCCCTCAATTTTTACTATATAATAGAATTTTACTCTAGCTTAGAAAGACCACAATGACATTGAGTTTATTTCCAAATCATCATTTGCAAAAATTATTGATAAATAATTGGGCTTATTGAGTGCAAAGGTTTCTCACCTGTCATCATGGCTGCAGAGCCTCATTGTAGATTTAGAGGTTTGAATTGGTTGCTTAAAGGTGTGGACTTGAGTGACTTAGGGCTGTTGCTAGTGGGGTCCTTGATAAATTTATTATGCTTCCTCCCATTTCCCAGATTGAGGAGGGTAACTGAAATTTCCTATTAATCTTCAGCATTCTTCCTTTGGTTCTAATCTGGGATGAGAGGCTTATAATGAATTTTTGTAAGATGTTTTCAGCTGATTAAACTTTTTACTCCAGTAAACTGCATTTATGTGTATACTCCTTAAAAACTCCTTTGAAAGCAAGAGCTTTGAATCTTCCAGTAAAGGCGAGTCAGGAATGGTGCCTTCTCCCTTCTCCCCTGTACTAGAGAATTCAAAACTTCATGGTTTTTTTTTTTTTATCAGATCTTAGCAAATATCCCAATCTGCCTAAATGACAAATAGTATAAAAAATTTCTGACTTATCTTTGCATCAAGTTAGGAGTGACACATTTCACTTTTCACATGAATTCAATTGACTTTCAGCAGTATTCTGAATACACAATATTTTTCTCTTTTAGGTGAGGCAAGAAATGGTTAAATCCATGTGTGTATGCCTCTTTGATCTGAGGGAAAACATTCCCTTATCTTACCTATTTTCAGCATTCAACTTGTCTGGAGTTGAATGAAGATTAAGAGATTTTTCAAACCTTTAAAAATCTTAAAATTTCTCTTCACAGTTTTCATGCAAATAATTTATTATCTATCTTAAACTTCCTACCCATCTCCTCTCTTTGCTACATGCTTAAATTTCTTTCTAATTCTGACCTGACACTTCTATGCTTTGTGACTTGCCATAATCCTCTTATAACCTATAAAATAATAAAATACTTTGTTTTCTGGTGAGAAAGAAGGGGGAGGGGGAGGGGGAGTGAAAGATAACATTTCAAGGAAGGTCCATCAGTCCAGCTTCATTTTAAATCTTATAGAATGACAAATTACTCAGACTCATTCTTATGAAGACACATAAAGCAAAATAGAAACAGGAAATAGCAGAGTGGATCCAAAAGCTCACACAGAATTAGTAGATCTCCTGAAAAGATTAAACAGTTGCTGGCTCTCCCGATAGTAACAGAAGCCAGGTAAGGCTTACTTGATAATTGTTTTTTATCTCTTTCTATTACAGACAGCTGCATCGCACTGAAGTGTTTGAGCCACCCCTGGCACTTTCATTTCTGATGTTAAATATATTCCATAGGAAAAAGGCAGAAATGGGGAAATGCTGGAGTACCTCCTCCATTAGTCCCTTACTCCTCTCCTGACTGGCTCCCAATTTACCAAATAGGGACAACATTCCAAGAATTCTTGTAACTGACTGTTAGTGATATATAATACTATTTCCCTTACTAATTTATTTAAGAGTCTTAAATTATATTCTTCATTTGTACTTTCACTTTGTACTTATCCCATTTTCTTCTGAGACCTTTTTTACCCCTGAGACCAGGCTTATCTGATTACTTGTTTCTAAATTTCCAACTGATTCCACTTTAGCCTGGTGACCATCCCTTGCCCTGACACTGCCAGGGCACTGTCTGTTCCTCCCCTTTTTTTCAAGTGAATGCCAGCCAGCTTAATCTTGGTGGGATGTTTCCTTGCCTTTCGCCTTCTTACCTTTGCCATGATGTGTTGGCCAAGGCAGGTTTTCTTTTGTGTTCTCTGAAGCTTTCAAGGAGGCCACCCCCTTCATATCCTGGTGTATACCTGTTATGGGTGCCACTTATTACCTGCATTCACAGCACCAACCAAAATGTGTGGGCATGAATAATGAGTCCATGGCTAGGTGAGCCAGTTGAAACTCAGCCAATTTTATTCATTTGAGGGTCCAACATATAGTGAAAAATTTCACAGTCATCATGAGCCACTTGCTTAGGACACTTCCCAGTGGCCTAGTTCCCATTCACCTCATGTGTGACTGGCTGAGTCTCTATGTTAGTTATCAGGGTACAAGTGCTAGGCAGGATGTTCCACTATCCTCCCTTGAGCAGGACAGGGTTATCTCAATATTTCTAGTTAGGACTGAGATGTCTGGCAGAACTTGAACATCCTCTGGCCAGGATCCCAGAACAGGGCTATGCCCTGGATCTATGACTTACCAGGAAAGTTCCATCATATAGCCACATCACTGGGCAGATCTGGAGCTGGCTGTACAGAGCCACCTGAATTCTGGATCAGATGTTTTTTGGTCCCCTATATCATTAAAAATGTTAGATTTATACTCAAGATTTGTATTCTACTATAAATATTTTGACTTTTAAAAATCGATTTAAAAAAGGATGAGATTTAGATGGTCCAAAAAATTGACTAAGTAAAAATCCATGGATTGTAAACTATTTCTTCCAGACCAGCAGAAAGTGAACTTCTGGGAGAATGCAAAGTCCTTCCACTGACGCTAAACTTCTCTTTAAATCAAAGGCCCATCTTTGTATCATTCATTTTCTTCCAGTGACATTGTGTGGTTGTGAGTTACAGAATAAGACAATTTCTGCAGAATTGATGTTGATTACCATCCACAGGGCGTTAGAGAGATGCATTGTGGTAATTGTAGTTTGTAAACACTGTAAACAAGGAAATATGAAGAAGAGAGTGTAAAGCATGTTAGCAAATAAATTCATAAGAAGATTGATCTTGTGGTTAGTGATGTATAAGCACTAGATAGCTCATGTGCCCCATGAATTATTCACATTATTTCATAGTACATAACACCCACCTTCTTCCATTGCACTGAGTGAACCTAATGGGTAACTTCCGGGGAGAAATTGTTCAAAGTCACACAGGATATATAAGCAAGGGTGTGTTGCAATCTATATCTTAAAAGGGAGTGTGAATTTGAATAATGATTATAATAGCTAATATTTGTACTTTTAAGGCATAGTTCTTTAAACTTTCAAAATATTTTACATATGTTATCTCACTTTGTCTTCACAGCAACCTTGTGAAATTGGTGCTATTACTACTGAATATTACAGATGAGAAAACTAAGACTGAGAGAAGTGAAATAACTTGCTAACATAGCTAGTAAATGTAGGATTCAAACTTTCGTCTTCCTTACTTCAAGAACAACATGTTATCCACTAACTACTTAATGTGATGAGATCACAGATCTACCAGAGAAGGAACTCTTAGCCTTAGCATTCTGGCTAAACCTATGGACCTCTCCTTAGAAACATTCTGTTGTTTATATTTGTAATTAAAAAACACTAAATTTCAGTCAGAGGATAATGAAAATAAACACGTGATATTTCCCTGCCTACTTTATGAAACTTGCAGTCTACCAGGAAGATAAGATATATAGTTATTTATTAATATACATTATATTATATAGGCACTATATTACATGGTAAGTACATCAGAGAAGCATACAGTAGAGTGTATGTGGTGTTGCACCATCAATATATTTGGTATGCGTCAACTGAATCTAACAGTCATTAATCTGAAAATAAAGAAAAACTCATTTTTTCTTGTTAAAAGCTTTTGTTTTCCCTACCGTACCTCCTTGAGGTTGAGACTCTTCAATTTAAAGCACCCCAAAGAATTCTAGCCAACATCAGGAAATTCTCTTATGGACAACATCAAAGAACAGATGTCTCAGGTGTTTAAGAACATTTTCTGTCAAAGAGCAATCATGAAAAAATCATAGAAAATCAGAGCTCCACTTTACCTGCGTTCAAGTGGTATTTATTGATTACATTTAAGGATAGACAATTTGGTTAGTACTGCTGTCTCTGTATTTTGCAAGGTGGAAAGCATGATAAATTACAGGAATTTCTTTTCTGAGATAGATTCATTTAAGTTCAATGTACAATATATGATCTAGCCCAAAGTGTAGCTGGTTATTACCCTCAAATCTTAAGTCAGCCTGTAACTTGGCAATTCCATTTGGCTGGCAACTTTAATGGCATCATTGCTGAGAAAGAAAACTTCTTACTACCCATAAAGGAAACTCTAATACTTCACTTTAGCAAAACATGGTGGTGTTGGTGAGACACATTGTGGACCAAAAACAATAAAGAATCATCAGGAAATGTTTGATTCATTTGGGAACTACCTAAGTTTATTTCAGTTATGAAACCTCATTTCTTTCATTATTTCATTAAATGACCATCTCCTTACCTGAAAGTTTATGCTCAGTTTTGCCGGGTAGTTAATCCTTGGTTGTAGTCCTATCACTCTTGCCCAATGAAATATCAAATTCCAATCCCTCCGATCTTTTAGTGTAGAAGCTGCTAGGTCCCGTGTGATCCTAACTGTAGTTCTGCAATATTTGAATTGTTTCTTTTTGGCTGCGTGTAGTATTTTTTCCTTAATCTTGTAATTCTGGAATTTGGCTACTATATTTCTTGGAGTTTTCAATTTAGGATCTCTTTCAGGAGGAGTCTGGTGAATTCTTTTTATAACTCTTTTATTTTTTGATTCCAGGACTTCAGGACAGTTTTCTTTAACAATCTCTTGGAGGATGTTGTCTAGGTTTATTTTTTCATCATGGCTTTCTGGTAGACCAATAATTCTTAAGTTATCTCTCTTGAATCTGTTCTCTAGGACAATTGTTTTTCCAGGGAGATATTTTACATTTTCTTCCAATTTTTTAATTGTTATGTTTTGTTCGGTTGACTCTTGGTGCATCATAGAGTTCTGAGTTTCAATTTGATTCTAATTTTTAGGGAATTATAGTCCTCAGTTAATTTTTGAAGGTCTTTTTTAGGGAGGTATTTTCTCCAATTACTTCACTAATTTTCCTTTTTAAGGATTTGTTTTCTTCAGTAAAACTTTTTTCCAAGTTGTTCACTGACTCCCTGATTTAGTCTTTAAAATATTTCTTAAGCTCCTCCAAGAGTGCTATTTGGCTTGAGACCAGTTCATATTTCCTTCTGTGGTCTCAGGTGTGGGTAAAGAATCCAAGTTGTCCTCTGTATTTGGTTGTTCTTGACCTACATAATAAGCTCATATTATCTTGCCTTCCCCTTCTCCTTCTCAGCTTCCTTCCTTTCCATTGTGATTTCCTATTTCTTAATTTCTCAGGCTGTGAGCTAAGGGCCTGGTATTGACTTTGAAAGTTGTAGCCTCTGGGTGTCTAGTGTGAGGCTAAAGCAAGAGGCTCAGAGAGGTATGCAGATTTGCACAGAGTTGTCTGTGGAGGAGGGGTGGTCTGCCCACTTCAGATTTCTGCCTCTATGCACCTGGGCTATAGCTCAGGCAAGCTTTTGTTGGTTAGGTGAGGTGGGACTTTTTGGGACCCCTCCCTCTCTTCTCTTCAGACTCCTGGCTGTCTCAGTTACACCCCTTCTTGAAGATTCCCAAACTTGAGGCTATTTCCACTAACTTAGGATTTCAATCTGGGTGGGAGACTTATCTTTGGGTTTTCTACTTCATGAAGGAGGGATGAGGGATCAGAGCAACTCGAATTTACTTTGCCATTCTAGTCCCTGCATATACAGGCAGGTGATTTCTAAACTTCCAGGCTGGGGGCCGATAGTCCCAGGAGAAGCTGCTGCCTCTGCTGGGGGCCCAAGCCCTCTCTTACCTGGCTCCAATGATTCCTCCTGCCCCCTTGTGAGATGAAGCTGAGATGACTGTGATTCGTCCTTGGTAAATTGGCCAACTGGGGCTTCTTCTCTCTCTGGTGTAGTCTGCTTGTTTGCTCTCAAGTCTGAGCTGTGCAGACCCCATGTCCTCTGTGCTTGCCCTGTCTGGACCCACTGGGCACTTTCCTGGGCTGGATTCTGCCATGGTCCATCTCCCAGTGGATTCTGTCACTCCAGAATCCATTCAGATTTGCTTTTTAAGGTTTATTGATGGGATTCACTGAGGAACTTAGAGAAGTTACTGCTTCCTTTTTGCCATCTTTGCTCCACCCCTATGTAACCTCATTTCTTAATACTCTTTATTTTTCATCAGCTGCTCTGATTGATTTTGACTCTCACAACATCAGGCCTCCTCTGGGATAGTCTGATAATCTGAAATCAAATAATATTGCATATTGACTCAGTTTTTGATATTTAGCACCTTGCCAGTTTTCATAGTTGCCTCTCTCCTCTTATTGGAGAGCTGGAGGGTAGTGCAATATATTCCACCCTAAGCCTTCTTTTATAAAAAGATAAGAACTTTCTAGGTAACACTCCACTTTCTATCAAGGACTCTGCTTGATTTCTATTCCAAGGTACATCATATTTTGTGAGTACCTTCTGGTTCTCCCTTTCCATTTTCAGTTTCCATTTTGTATATTCCCTTCCCAACTAGACTTCAAGGACTATCTTTCTTTTTCTTGAAGCCAATCTTGGCTTCATGAGGCGATCTAAGAAAGGAAAAGTATTTGGTTATGGGATTAGACCTCATTTTAAAAATTTAATCTGTGGGGATCTGTGTGAGTTGATAGGCAGAGAGGAAGCAATCAATTTAATTCAACAGTTCTCAAGCATGTATTATATGTGATTCAATTCTCTTTATCAATCTGGATTAAATATTTGCTATGTGCACAGAACCTCTGAATCCTACTATGATGCCTTATCAAGGCATGAGAATGAAAAGCCTGGGTTGTCAAAGGCTTTGTCAGTGGGGTACAATCTCTGGCAATTTCTATCATGCTGGGAAGATTTCTTGTATTTAACTGGCAATACATGGTTCCTATCCTCCCTTTATCAACCTAGTGACATATTGAGAGGCTCATCTCTAATAGACTTGTTAGACAGCCATAGAAACTTAAGGATCAACAAAAAACACCAAATGATTCAGCTCTATGACATTCCCTATGCTTTTGCAGTGATGGTAGAATAGTGAAGAAAAGAAGATTAAAAGTCAATTAGCTGCTAGTGCTCTGAGTAGGATATATTCATCTGATGAGCTGTGAGTGAGTGGAAATTCTACTGGAGGAAATAGATTATAGCAATCTTGCCAATATTAATATTAATTAAAACAGATAATAAAAGTAAGAGGCAGTTATAATGAAGGATGGTCCATAACTTCTACCAGGAGATGGAAAAAAGAGAACTCATTTTGTACCATAAATCCAAATGAAACAAATATAAATCCATAGGGCATTTGGTCATCTCATATTGCAGTGCTCAAGTTGAGTGTCTGCAAAAAGACCTCTAGGAAAACAAAACGTTTATGTACCTATTTCCATTTCAAAGCGTAAATTGGTGGAAGAATTCAAAAAAGATCTCACTAAGACACTCCAAGTCAAATTGACATAAATTGATACTTAGTGTCTTCAATGCTAGCTGGTTAGATTCAATCATCAGTGGGATATGCAAGAGATGTGTAATGGTTGGATATAAGGAAGAAGAGAGGCAGCTTGACATAGTAGATGGAGTACTGAACTTGGAGCTAGGAAAACCTGGATTCAAATTCAACCTCTGACACCTTGGTAGGTTACTACCAGGCCTATAATTGCTATGAGAGAGGATATTCTGTGTATCTGAGGAGGCAGCCAGAATTTCAAGGGAGAAGTTCCTAGTGCCTTGAAAATAGAATTTGACAAGGGAAATTCCTAGCAAATAGTGCAGATAGGATTAAAAATCCCTTTTAGGAATTGAACAGTATTGATGGATACTCTTCCCCCTCCTTACAGAAAGTTAGAGGATAAATATTTATTTTTTTATGCGTTCAGGAAATTACATACAGAATAATACAAAAACACTTTATGACTTCAGTCTTTTGTTCAGTTTGCCCATTTGTGCTCAGAAAGGTCCTTGTACTCCTTTGTTCTCAAGCTTCACCAATGTTTTCCCAGTTTCTGCTCCAGTAAAGGTAAATTCATGACATCACTGCTTCCCCTCCTTCTGATCTTCCTTGTGGTCACCAGAAGTAAAACTTCCAGATCCTTCTCTCTTAGATGCCATCTTTTTATATTACATCTCAAAAAGCTTTAATGATGTTTGTTGGACAGTAGATGCTACCTGCCTGATGTTTTCCCCTGTTTCACCATCTTTGTGAGCCAAGAACTCTTTCATTCTAGAGATTTCTTCTTTGAGTTTATTGCATTTGTCTGCTGAGAGTTGGTCTTTGAATTTTTCCATCTTTTTTTCAGTATCATAAATAATTTCTTCTGCCATGTTGACAGCTTCTACACATTCTTTATTCCTCAGCATACTTCTCTGTATTCTCAATGTCATCTTTGCTTAATCCACCAGAAGACTGGATCACAATTTTTGTTCACATCCTGTGCCTTTATCCTCTGAAGAAACATGTCCAATCCCATTAGCATCAATGTCAAATGTAACTTTGATCTGTGGAACTCCATGTGGGGCTGGTGGAATTCTCATCAAAGTAAATTGTCCAAGAAGCTTGTTGTGTGCAGATATTCCTTTCTCTCCTTTGCACACTTTAATTTCCACTTGTATTTGACCATCAGCAGCTATAGAAAACACCTGGCTCCTCTTAGTTGGAATAGCTGTGTTCCTCTTGACTATTTTGGTGAAGACACCTCCTAATATCTCAATGCCCAGAGAAAGGGTAGTGACATCCAGAAGTAGCACATCTGTGACATCTCCAGCTAATTCACCTCCCTGAATGGCAGCTCCAATAACCACTGCTTCATCAGGATTGACAGCTTTTAGAAGAGCCCTACTAAAGAGTTCTTGTACTGTCTGCTGAACCTTAGGCATTCTGCTCATGCCACTAACTAGGATGACTTCTCCAATGTCACTCTTGCTTACTTGCATGGCTTTCTGGCATGGGGCAGTAATCATCCTGATGAGATCAGTAACAATGTCCTCAAATTGAGCTCAAGTTAGCTTTGTATTCATGTACTCAGGCCCAGAAGCATTCATAGTCAAATATGGTAAGTTGATGTCAGTCTTCACAGAAGAAGAAAGCTCACATTTGGCCTTCTCTGAGGCTTCCTGTACTCTCTTAAGAATCATATTGTCTTTGGTCAGGTCAAAGCCTGTCTCTCTCTTGAACTCCTTCACAATGTGCTGGAGCAAGCCTGGTCAACATCTTCAACACCTAGGAAAGTATCCCCACTTGTAGATTTCACCTTAAAGACACTTTTCTGAAATTCCAGGATAGAAATATTAAAAGTTCAACCACTTATGTCATACATAGCAATGATTTATTTTTCTTGCTTTTTGGAGGGGGGAAGGCAGGGCAATTGGAGTTAAGTGACTTGCCCAAGGTCACATGACTAGTAAGTATTAAGTGCCTGAATTCGGATTTGAACTCAGGTCCTCCTGACTCCAGGGCTGGTGCTCTACTCACTTTGCCACCTAAAACTGCTCTTCCAACAGCAATGATTTTATTTTCAGATTTGTCTAACCTGTAAGCCAAGACAGCAGTATAGGCTTGTTAATCACTTGAAGTACATTTAGGGCAGATATTTGCCCAGCAACTTTGGTGATCTGTTGTTGAGAATCATTGAAATAAGCAGGCACAGTGCTAACACCATTTTTTGCTGAATGTCCTAGATAGTTTTCTTCAATATCATACATCTTCATCCACACAAATGCACTTATATGGTTTGGAGAATATAGCTTCCCATGGGCTTCTACCCAGGTATCACCATTGGAGGAATGTATAATTTTGAAAGAATCATTTTTTATGTCTTTCTGCACTTCAGGATCCTCAAATCTATGAACAACGAGTTGCTTGGTAGCACAGAATGTGTTGTTTGGGTTGTTGACTGCCTGTCTTTTGGCAGGCATGTCAACAATTTTCTGCTGTAAAAAGCTACAACTGAGGGAGTGGTTCTAGCACCTTTAACATTCTCCAAAACCTTTGATTGTTTCCCTTCCATTACTGCCACACAGAATTAGTTTTACCCAAGTCAATACCAATAAGGGCCCCCTTGATTGCTTTAGATATGTAGTCTTATCTTCAAGTGATTTGAAAAGCCTCATGACTAAGACAATTGGCAACCAGGCCCTGAGAGGTGGCTTCTTTCACTGCAGCGGCAGTGGGGCTGTTGTTGAGCTTTGTACTGAGCCTGATGGGCAGGAGTCAGAGGTGAAGTGAACTGAGAGTGCTGGAAGGGGACTAAAGATTTCTTTATTTCATTGAATTTGCAAGGGTGATATGATATCTAGTATTCTTTTCTCCCTAAATAAAACCACCCAGCTCAGGGGGCCTCCTCAATGCATCTTAATCATTTCTGGAGACTCCATCTCTAAGTCCATCTACTGTGACAAAGAAAAAGAGCTAAGAAAAACTAACCAATAATCTGATGGTACATACAACATTCTCCAGCAATAGTCCTCCTTTTCTCCAGGGAAGAAACAGAAGTGCATTTTACCATCTTTTCTTTTGGATCAAGATTGACCATTACAACTATACTGTCTTGGGTAATTTGGCTTATGAATATTATTTTCACATTGGTTGATTGTGGTCAGTCTCCTGATGTTTTGACAGCTTATGATGATAAAACCTTGCCAAGACAGCCTAGATTAGCAACTATGGCATAGTATTTGTTTAAGTCTCGGCCCCATCAGGATGATTGGAAAGCCCTAGACATAACATTCCAAATGTAATAGTACATACTGAATATACATTTTAAAGAGTAATATTTTATTTCTGTGATTTAATAGGCCCAAATTCTCAACTTAATTATCTCATTAATCCCATTTTTATTTGTATATAGTCAACTTAATTAGAGATAATTAATAGCTAACAAAAAAACATTGAAGGTATTTTTAAGTACTAACTTTAACAAAAGAGATAGATTATTGGTGTATTAGCAAATGTCAAGGATACAAAAAGAGAAAGACAAAATGGTTGATTTGGTCATATTGGGAGGATGAACATTTTCCTTTGAGCCATTTGTGTATGTAGTCTTTTTTTCACAACCAAAGTATTTATTATCACTTGGAAAGATTGTAAATGCTGTTGCTGCAGGGACAGGTCAGTATTGGTGGAAGAGAAGTGATTTAATTGGCAAAAATGGATCAAATGGCAAATTTAAGTTGCTAAAAATCCTGGAAGATCTCATTTATCCAGGATAAAACTCATGGAAGTTATGTTAAGTTTTACATTTAAATATTATTGATAAATACAAGTGAAGTGCTTTTGATGTTCCACTTTTATGAGCAGGTATGGGATCCATGGGTAGACCCTGAGAATAATAAAACAAAATGTTTTCAGTTAGTTATCTGGTTATAGCTCATTCTTGGCATTGTCATGAAGACAAGAGAGAGGAAAAGAGGAGCACATGGGAAACAATACTGGATTTGACATCAATGGACCCAAGTTCAAATCCTGGAATTTGCCTTCTACTTGTGGAATCTATATAGCAATAAGTTACACAACCTTGTTGTATCTCATCTTTATTTGTCAAATAAAGATGCTCTGACTGTCACCTTGAAAGTATAAAAATCTATGATCCCATGTAACTACGATGTTAATGCTACAACTACTTTGGAGAGTGTTTATTAGGCAACAGTTATAGAAATATATAAGTTGAGCTTAGTTTTGAAAGAACATAGAGATTTTTAAGTGCAGAAGGTACATGGCTCAGTTGATAGAACATTATGCTTGGAGTCAGGAAGACCTGAGTCCAAATCTGGCCACAGACTAGTTGTGTGACTCTACATAAGTCATTTAACCCCTGTTTTCCTTAATCTATCTAAAGAAGGAAATGTCAAACTACTCAAGTATCTTCACCAAGAAAACTCCATGGATAGTAAGATCCATAGGGTTGCAAAACTCAGACATGACTAAATAACAATAAAATATTTTAAGAGGTAGAGATCAGAAAGGGTTGAAGGCATGGGGGACAGTGAGTGTAAAGGTTCAAAGATAGGAGAATAAAGATTTCATGTATGTAAAACATGGAGTTAACAAAATGAGTTAGAATGTAGAGTGTGTTAAGGGGAATAAGATATAATTATTTCAGAAGCGGTGACTATGGACAGAATATCTAAACAGAATTTTTTGTATTTTGTATTATAGGCAATACTGAGCTATTGCTGTTTCTTGAGCAATGGAGTGAAATGTGCTTTAGGAATATTGATTTGGCAGTCATATGAAGGATGTCTTAGAGAAAAAGAGATATTTGAGGGAGAAAAAACATTTAGGAAGCATAATCATGTTTATCTCATTAGATTTTGCAATTAATCGGTTAATGATGACTTTGGAAAGAACAATTTTAGGTAAATAATTAAGTGGAAAGCCATATTGAAGAGGGTTTAGAGACAGTGAGAGAGGAAGATGTAGATATACCAAGTACTAATAGCCTTTCAAGGTGTTTAACTCAGAAATGAGAAGAAATTTAGAATAACTTGTGTGAGTGGAAGAATTCAGTGACTTTTTTAATATTGTGAAGATAGGTCTGTTTGTAGTTGTCAGGTAAAGAATGAGGAGATATGTAGAGATTAAGTTTTAGGGAAAGAAAAGAGATCATAGATGGGGGAATAATCAATTAGAGAAGGTGAATAGGGTAAATGTAGAGTGGTTGGCCTTGACCAGCACAAGACTGGAATGAATGAATAAATAGTATGAGATTGTGGCAGGGGATTATAAAGTAAGAAAGGAAAAAGAGGAAACTGTCTAGGAATATCTTAATCCATGTCAAATATTTCAAACACAGTAATATATGTAGGACAGGATTAGGGGGAAAATGTTAGGCCTAGAGATAGAGATATAATTGTCACCAACTTAAGGGGTGAGAATGACTACAGTTTTGTTTGAGGAAAAGTGCCCCCTGGCATGAAGGAAAATTTAGGTTATCATCATGGTCCTAAAAATAGTCTTCTCTCTTAATCTTCTCTACCATCTTGTTAGAAGAAAATATTATCTTTAGCTTTTTTCAGATCCTCTCTTATGGACATACATAGGATCTTACAGATACATCCTACACTCAGGTTATATATTCTTCCAGATATAATTCATGGGTTATTATACCAATTTGATATTCATAGCATCCATGGCAGCTATGAATATGCTGGTGTCGTGAATCACAAAATGTAACAGGCTCTCCACATGGAAGACAGTATGAAAACATTTATGCATGGGCAGCTAGGTGGCATAGTAAATTGAGCAATGGCCCTGGAGTCAGGAGGACCTGAGTTCAAATACAGCCCCAGACACTTAACACAAAAATTAGCTGTGTGACCTTGGGCAAGACAATTAATCCCAATTGTCCTACTTCCCCTCCCTCCAAAAGGCAAAAAAAGCCAAAAAAAAACCCCACAAAAAACAAAACAAAACCCAAACCCCCAAACATTTATTCAAATAACAGAAAGCCAAATCCCCAAATCAGAAAGCCAAATTCATCACAGTGCTCACTAAGTTGGTACACATAAACAATGCAGCAAACACCAATATTCTGAAGCCTTCCCAAACCCCTTCTCTTTCAGGCCTTCAAAACAAAACAGCCTTCCTTAAGCAAGAATGCCCCCTCTCTCTTTCATGCTAGCTGCTCAGCCTCCTTGCTGCTTATTCCTAGCACTTCTGGCACATTCTTAGCTTGTGCTCAGCTTTTTATCTGATCATTAGCTCCTCCCTGTTTTTGTCTTTGGCAAGTCCCTCCCACTGTGGGTTCCATAAGTTCTGTTTCTTTTTTTTATATTTAAAACATTTAATCTTAAGATCTTGAATTTCAGATCCATTTCCTTCCTCCCTGTCACCCATTCCATCTGGGGAGATAAGTAATTCAGTATATGTTGTACATGTTTAGCTATGTAAAACATTATCATAGTAGATATATTGTACAAGGCTGCTTATAATTCTCTCCCACTCATCCCAACCCTCACCTGGTCCATTCCCTACTTGATCCTGTCCCTCTTCTATAGTGGGTACTTCCAACCTCCCCTCCCCCCAAGGATGCCCTCCCATCCATCATCCCTCCTCTCATCCTCCTTCCCCCTATTCTGCTGTAGGTTGAGATATCCCCTTTAGTACGTATGTCATTCTCTCCCTGAACCAAATTCAATGAGAATATGCTATTGCCTTTTTGCCTTCCTGTTCTTCCCCTCCCCTGCAACTACTTCCCCTTGCCTCTTCTACATGAGATAGTTTGCCCTACCCTGTCTCTCTCCCTCTCCTCTTGCCACTTTCCTCTCTCACCTCTTGACTTCACCCCTTAAGAATCATCCCTTCCTTGGGGCGTCTAGGTGGCGCAGCAAGCAGAGAGCCAGCCCCGGAGCCAGAAGGACCCAAGCTCAGATCTGGACCCAGACACCCAACACACAAACAAAAACCCAGCCACGTGAACCTGGGCAAGTCACCCAACCCCAATTGCCCTCAAAAAAAATAATCATCCCTTCCCATCAAATTCAACCTGTGCCCTCTATCCATGTATACCTGTGAACATATGCCATGTACCCTTCAATTATTTTCATAATGAGAAAGGTTTCATCAAACTCAGTTATTGTTTTTCCATGTAGGACTGTAAATAGTCCAACTTTGATAAGTTCCTTTTGATTTCTTTTCCTTGATTGCCTTCTCAAGCATTTCTTGCTTCTTGTGTCTGAATGTCAAATTTTCTATTCAACTCTGGTTTTTTCATCAAGAATGCTTGAAAGTCCTCTATTCCACTGAATGACCATATTTTCCCCTGAAACAAGATACTCAGTTTTTCTGGGTAGGTGACCCTTGGGTTCATTCCCAGCTCTTTTGCCCTCTGGAATATCATATTCCATGCCCTTCTATCCCTCAATGTAGAAGCTGCCAGGTCCTGTGCCATTCTGATTGTGTTTCCACAATATTGAAATTGTTTCTTCCTGGCTGCTTGTAGTATTTTCTCCTTGATCTGTGGATTCTGGAACCTGGCTATAATATTCCTGGGAGTTTTCTTTTGGGGATCTTTTTCAGGAGGTGATCTGTGGATTCTTTCAACCTCTATTTTGCCCTCTGGGTCTAAAACATCAGGGAAATTTTCCTTGAGAATTTCTTTAAGGATGATTTCTAGGTTCTTTCTTTGATATGGCTTTCAGGTAGTCCAATAATTTTAAAATTATCTCTCCTGGATCTATTTTCCAGGTCAGTGGTTTTTCCCATGAGATATTTCACATTGCCTTCTATTCCTTCATTTGTTTGTATCTGTTTAATAGTATCTTGATTACTCACAAAGTCACTAGCTTCCATTTGCTCCAGTCTAACTCTGAAGGAATGAATCTCCTCAGTGAGCTTTTGAGATTCTTTTTCCATCTGGCGAATTCGACTTTTTAAAGCATTCTTCTCCTCATTGCCTTTCTGAGCCTCTTTTGCCATTTGAGTTAGTCTATTTTTAAGGTGTTATTTTCCTCAGTCAGGCTGTTGACTGTCATTTCATACTTTTCTTGCATCTTTTTCATTTCTCTTCCCAAATTTTCCCCCACTTCTCTTATCTGCTTCTTAAGGTCCTCTATGGCCTGTAGCCAGCTTGTATTTTCATTTGGGGCTTTTGGTGCAGGAGTTCTAACCTCACAGTCCTCTTCCATGCTTTGAGCCTCTTTGCCCCTAAAATAGGAGTCCAATGTTGAACTTTTCTGTTTATTTTGTTTCGTTTGCCTAGGCATATTGCCACTTGATTACTTGATTTTTGGGCTTGTTGCCACAGTAGGACTCTGCCACCAGACAGGGGAGCTTCTGCCCAAACGTGGGGTCTTCACAACTTCCGCCAGTTGGGTGGCCTCTGTAAAGCCTCCACCCGCTCTGGCAAGTTGGATACCCACCCCAAACTTCCCCCCCAGACCACAATTCAGATCCAGGCAGTTTAAAGCAAGAGCGATTAACCCCCAGACTGATTGCTGGATCTTCCTACAGTTTGCAGACCAGGAGCTAGAGACACTACTGACGCTGCTAAATGGCTTCTGTGCAGCTGTTTCTTCAGCAGCTTTTTGCCCCCAGGGGAGGAAGCCACGTGTTCCCCAAATACTGGTCCCAAAGTCCATAGGGCACTAACCTCTCACTTTGTCCTAAGCATATCTGTGCTGATAATTCTGGAATCGACACAATTGCTGGGGTTCTACCAGCTGGCTGAAGGCCCGGCCGCCCTGGGGCTAAAACCGCGGACCTGGGATCAGCTCTGTGGGCTGTGCTGTCGGTTCCCAGCGTGCTGTGCTGCCTGCTTTCAGAGCGCGGCGCTGGTTGCTCCCTGCAGGGCTGCTGGGCTGTCCTCAGCAGGGGGTTAGCTTCTCTGTGCTGTTCTGTGGGTGCTGTGGCTCTAGAAGTTGTTCGGAGCTCCTTTTCACATTGTTTGAAATTTGTGTGGGGCCTCCTCAGTGAACTTTTGAGATTCTTTTTCCATCTGGAAAATTCGACTTTTTAAGGCATCTCCTCATTGCCTTTTTGGGCCTCCTTTGCCATTTGAGTTAGTCTGTTTTTTAAGGTGTTGTTTTCCTCATTCAGGCTGTTGACCCTCATTTCATACTTTTCCTGCATCCTTCTCATTTGTCTTTCCAATTTTTCCTCCACTTCTCTTATTTGATTTTTAAAGTTCTTCTTAAGGTCCTATATGGCCTGCAAACCACTCATGTTTTCCCTTCGGGCTTTTGGAGCAGGACTTCTGACCTCACAGTCCTCTTCCCCTATGCTTCGACCCTCTTTGCCCCCAAAGTAGGAGTCTAAGGTTACATTTTTTTTTTGTTTAATTTGTTTCATTTGTCTTGGCATGTTGCTACTTAATTACTTGACTTTTGGGCTTGTTGCCACAGTATGGCGTTAAGGCCAAATAGAGGAATTTTTTTCCCAAACGTGTGGGGGGCAACTTCCATTTCTGGCAAGTTGGAAACCCACCCACAACCTCCACCCCAGATCACAATCCAGATTCAGGGAGGTTAAAGCAAGAGTGATTACCCCCCAAGACTGATCGCTGGATCTCCCTACAGTTTGCAGGCCAGGAGCTGGAGCTGCCTCTGAAAACTTACAAAATGGCGTGTCTCCTCAGTGCCTTCTAGCTCCCAGGGGAGGAAGCCGATGCATTCCCCAAATACTGGTCCCTAAGTGCATAGGGCACTAACCTCTTACTTTGTCCTAGGCATGTCTATGTTGATAATTCTTGAATCACCACGGCTGCTGGTGTTCTGGGGTCCCTCCAGCAGGCTGCTGGCCCTGTCGCCCTGGGGCTCGACTCAGGCGCTTGGCTGTGCTCGGCTCCCAGCTTGGCTCCCCGAGCTGTGCGCTGCAGGCTCCCAGACCACTGAGCTGGTCCTTCCTGCAGGGCTGCTGGGCTTTCCTCAGCAGGAGGTTAGCTTCTTGTGTGGTTCTGTGGGTGCTGGGGCTCCAGAAGTTGTTCAGAGTCCCCTTTTACATAGTTTGGAGGTAATCTGGGGGCAGACTGGCTTGGATGAGCTTTTTCTACTCTGCCATCTTGGATCCACTCATATAAGTTCTGTTTCTTAACAAAGACTTGATATAATCATTGGCAAGGCTTAACTGAAACAAGCAGCTAAGTACCTGTTTGCTTGGTGTTACAAGGGACAGGGAAGATCTTTGAATCCCCATTACCATTATATGGCTTTAAAAATAAACACATTTTGAAGCTTTTCACACTTTTCTTTATTTCTTGAAAAGTGATCATTACTTTAAACGGCTGATACTTTCTAATTCAGTTAGTAAAATTTCAATATGTATGTTTTTTATGCTGTAATTATGTAACTTTCAATCTTATACTGGAGTGATATGCTCTAATCTTTGTCCACAGGATACCTCAAGTATTTTACAATTTGATCAATATTTTTGAACATCTGTCTTCAAAATGCTCAGTCAAGACTTAGAATCCAAAATTTTGTCATGCTATACTATTTTAAAAGAAAGATTATTTTCTAAATAAAAGCATGTAACATTTGTTGTCAAACCTATCACTTTATTTAACTTGCATCAGTTCAAAATTTTCTCCTCCATGAGAACATTTTTTCTATCACCTTTTTTGCAAAGTAGTATTAATACTTTCTGACTGTACAACAGAAAGCTAAAAATGTCTCCATAGTCACTAAAACAGCTTTAATTGTTTTAGATATAAAACAAGTTAGATTCACATGCCCATTAATCACAGCCCAATTCTTTGCTCCTTTTGAAGGGTGAAATATGCATCTGTGGAAAAAAAATGTCACTCTTCCTCACTCACCCTTAGCAGGTTCTCTGAATTTATTTATTTTTTATTTTTTTTATTAATTTATTTTTTATTTTTAGTTAACACGATAAAATTCCATAGTTCCTTGAGTTTCAAATTTCCTTTCCCTCCCTTCCCCCACTCTCCCATGACAGCATATAGTCCAGTATAGGATCTGCAAATATTTTCATATTAGACAGTCA
>WOXC01006058.1:0-28427 GCA_011680675.1 Gymnobelideus leadbeateri | reverse complement strand
TCAATTTATAAAGGAGCCTTTGTCCAGTGAGAATTTTTTCTTAAGTTAATGTTAGATAGAGAAAATGGAAGGGGAAGAAATATTATAAGTGTAACAGAGCATTTTTGCAATAGTTTCTGTTTCTCCTTATTTTTTGGTCACTGATAATTTCTTTTTTTTAACAGTTTCTTAACAGTGTCATGATAACCCTTACACTGAATTCTGAGTTGAGTGTAAGTCAGTCTGAAAAAGATGTTTGTCCTGGAGAATTTGAACAAAAATGTTATCAGTGGTAAGGAAATTTGCTCCATCATCTTAATTTTGTTGGTTTTTTGCATATTCAACAGATACTTGTTATAGAAAAATAATATGTGCTTCCCAAAGTGCAAGACACAAAAGCCATTTATGTTTGGTATAAAGGCATAAAAAAGAATATGGACATGTGGAAGAGTAGAGGTTATGATCTTCCTGCTTGAACTGGTCTTTTTTTTGTCCCTAGCTTTATTCATCTGTCAATCTGAGAGGACCTTGGAAGTGTTGTTATCCCATCTATGGGAGGATGGGATAACAGATGGTCAGAGAAAATGTAAATGTAGTTCAAAGGAATTTTATAACTCCAAATTAATTATCTGGTAAAAAGAAATATGAGGTGGTACCAAAGAAACACAGGGGGGGAAAGAATAGACTTAATTTGAGCCTGGAAATTCTGCTGCAAATTTTTTTTTGGCTTCCTCACTAGGTGAGGTAGCTTAGTCCTTGTGGACAAGAACTATAAGCATCTGAATTCACTTGTTAGAGGGAGACTTACTTTTACCCCTCATGACATGATCCCAAAGAGCATCTATTGCCTCTGAAGGGCTGAAGCTCAGAAGATGATGCACTGTTGTGTTTGTCCTTCATTTTTGAAGAGAGCCATGTCATCAGGGAAATGATGGCATGAATTGAAGTTGCCTTTGATTTGAGCGAGGGAGGGCTGTGCAAGGTCACTAGCCTCACTTTCTCCTCCAGAGACATCTGGATCCAGTGACCTGATATTCCTCAGGATAACTGGAGAGATGATGGGAATGAGCTACTCAGTGACACTAAGACTAGGTGAAACACTCAGAAATAATACAATCAAAAGTGGAGATTGTGTATATAGATATAGATAGATAGACAGACAGATAGATAGATAGATAGATAGATAGATAGATAGATAGATAGATAGATAGATAGATATAAATATGTGTGTGCAATATTTCACATTAGTGAACCTCTTATCTTTGCATAGGAGTCAGGGAAAGTGTCTTCTTCTCTCTCTTCTTGAGGCCATTCTTCAGCAAGTATTTTTAAAGCATCAGTCATGAGCCAGGAACTGTACTAAGTTCTGGGATTTAAAGGCAAAGATAAAGTAATCTTTGTCCTCATGAAACTTCTGCTCTATTGAATGGAACAACATTTATAGACTATATAGAGATAGGAATTGGACCGATGATTTCATAAATAGAGTAAGTACCTGGATGATACACCCTCTTTATTAAAGAGTTTCCAAGAACATTGAAAAGATAAGTGATTTGCCCAAGAATATAGAGCCAGAATGTTTCAGAATAGTGATGTGAATTCAGGTCTTCCTAATTCCCCAGGATCCAGGTAGCTAACATCATGGATAGAGCACCAGACATGGAGTCAGGAAGACATGAGTTCAAATCTTGCCTCAGATACTTACTAGCTTTGTGACCCTGGGAAAGTCACTTAACCTATCCTTGCCTCAGTTTCCTCATTGGAAAATTGGATTGTTAGGATCAAATGAGGTGACATTTGTAAAACCCTTAGCTAGTGTCTGGCACATAGTAGGCACTAAATAATTTCTTGTTCCCCTATAGCTCACCTCACTCCTGTGGCTAACTCTCTCTCCAATATACCAAGGCTGCTTCTCAATAACAGAAGGTATAAAGAAAAACACATGTTAATTTCTTGGGTAAGGAGGAAGATGACATCTACGAAGGAGGAGAAGTAATCCAATGTTGTTTGCACACATATAATACTAATGGGTCCTCAATCTTTTCTGTTCCTTCTTTGATTCAGTCAAGATATCCAGGTTTTCTGTGATTACATAATTTACATAATTATAATTTCAGAGTGAGGGTTAATAGTATAAGAAAAGACTAAAAAGGTAGTTTGTTGCCAGACTGTAGAGGGCCTTGAAGGCCTGACCAAGAAGCTTAGAATGCATTTAGTCAACAATGAGGAAGAAATTGAATGTTTTGGTGCAGGGGAATTACTTAATCAAAGTTGTGTAGACAGAAATCTGACAGCAGGTGAGTAGGAGAGTTTGAAGGATGACGGAGCTAGATCCCTGTCCAAGCTAGAGATAATGATGGCTTCAGTCTTTGAACCAATAATCCAATCTATGTCCATGGCTATTTCAAGTATTCACCAAGAGTATTCACCAAGCTGAAAATGTCTGCAATTGTGAGAAAATAGCATTATCCAGAGAATAAGATGGGGCATCTCAAAATCAACAATCCAAAATAAAACTTTCCCCTCTTCCTAACTTTCCCATTTCTGTCGGAGGTATTAGAATAGCACCTGACTCAGAAAGTGGTTACCACCCTCACTTTCTGAGGCAGCTCACTCATTCCATCCTGCCCTCACACTGGCAGGTCTGGGATTCTCACAGCATGTAATTGTGCATCAAACTGTCTCAGGATTCTAGGAGGAACCCTGTTGTGTGTGTTGGGGAATGGTGGTGGGATATACACTCCCAATAATCTCCATTTGTAGATGAAGCTTGTGTAAGCCCCCAAGACAGTGCAACTGTTATGGTAGCTCAGCTCAATAACTCTTTCTTCAAGTCTGCAATTCCTCGTGCCATCACTGGTCACACCCTCAGTTTTGCTCACCATCTACCTACTTCACTTCTGTTCACCTGCTCCTAAGCAGAGCTGGAAGAAATCACCAAGCCATGCTGACTGGGTCAACTACAGACTGGTGACTTAATTTCAACTGGGCCCTCCCAGTAGCAAGGCAATCAGATAAGACAGTCTATTCCCCACTAAATGATTTGCTAGCCTATTCTCCATAGTTGTTATTCCAAGTCTTATTTCTTCTCAAGTCTCCTATAGCATGCTCTCCCTCCATTTTTTCAGCGCTCCTTACTTACTTTATACTTCACCAAAAAACAAAAGAAAATTGAGACTACTTTCTGACAGTTTTTCTTTTCCCTTCATTTCACACAACTCAAACATCTTTGTCCACTCTCTCCTTTACACTAAACTTAGATGAAGAGGTAGTCTTTCCTTGTACACACCCTGACATTAACCCCTGCACCTTCTCCAGCAAAATGACCCCATCATCATGCCCACTCTTGCTTATATTCAACCTCTCCCTCTATATTAGCTCCATCCCTGCTCCCTATAAATATGCCCATGTCTTCCCCATTTTAAAAATAAAACAAAATGCTTGACACTACTCTCCCACTTAGCTACCATCCTATATTTCTCCCCTCCTTTCTTGGTTAAACTTCTAAATTTGATAAAGACATGTCTACATGCTGCCTCCACTTCCTTCCTTCTCCCAATCTTCTAAACCCTCTCTGTTAAAGCTTCTGACTTTATCATTTAACTGAAACTGCTCTTTTCAAAGTTATCAATGATCTATTTTATTTTAGAAAGTGCATTTTATCATTGTTTTTATATTGCTTAAATTTGGTTCTGTCTCTCCCTTAAAGTCACTTAGAGGAAAAAAAAATAATTTATTTATTTTTAGTTTTCATCATTCATTTCCATAATTGGAATTTAAATTTAAATTTTCTTCACCTCCTTCCCATTCCTCCTTCCCCCACCCCAAGACAGCCTACAATCTGTTTTAGGCTCTACATATATATTCATATCAAAAATCTTTTCACATAAGTCATATTGTGTACAAAAATTAGAACAATATTTTTTTTAGAAGACAGAATCAAAACATTTATTCAGACACCAGAAAACTGAATTCAAAACCAGTAAGCCAATCCCATCACAGTAGCAAAGAAGTTAATAAACCTTAATAGCACAGAGAGCCACAGCATCCTTTAGCCTACCCACAAACCAGCACAAGCTAAGCTGTCACAGCAGGTGGCAAGCAATAGCTTTTATTCACAGGCCTGTCTGTCTCCCAGAAGCATGCTCTCCTTCCAACCATCTAGCTGGCTCTGGCTCCCACTTTCCCTGTGGACTCTGTACCACCCTTCAACAAATTCCTCCCTTCACAGGCTCCAAGTAATTACACTCAGCCTATATTGGGTGTAGAGTATATTTTCTTTTTTTTAATTAAATTTTGTTTATTTTTAGTTTACATCATTCATTTCCACAAGATTTTGAGTTAAAATTTTCTTCGCATCTTTCCCCCACCCACCACCCCAGAACAGCAGTCCTACTGTATACCCCCTCCCCTAATCTGCTGTCTCCTATACCCACACCTATCCCACCTCCGACTTTCCTGTAGGGCAAGATATATCTCTATACCCCAGTGCCTGTGTATATCTTATTTTCCAATTGCAAGTAAAAATTATACATTATATATACATGTATATATGTATAATTAAACATTTGATTTTAAAACTTTGAATTCCACATTCTTTACCTTTCTCCCTCATCACCCACCCTTATTGGGAAGATAAGAAATTCCATATAGGTTAGAAATGTGTAGCTATGCAAAACATTTCCATAGTGGATATATTGTGAAAGACTGCCCATATTTCCCTCCATCCTATCCTGCCCCCAACTTGTTCTATTATCTACTTTGACCCTGTCCCTTTTCAAAAGTGTGTTCTTCCAAATTCTCTCTCCCCAAACTTGCCCTCCCTTCCATCATCCTGCCTCTCATGCTCTTCCCCACTACTGTGCTGTAGGGTGAGATACTCTATTTAGTGTGTATGTCATTCCCTCCCTAAGCCAAATTCAGTGAGAGTAAGGTTGACTCATTCCCTTTTGCCTTCCTGTTCTTTCCCTCCATTGTAAGTTTCCCCTTGCCTGTTCTACATGAGATAATATACCCCATTCTGTCTCTCCACATCTCCTCTCATCATATTCCTCTCTCAATTCTCAGTTTCAACTTTTAAGTATCATGCCTTCCTCTTCAATTGGTCCTGTGCCCTCGGTCTGTATATACCTATACACATATATACACAGACTAACATATGTATTCATATGCCCATATACCCTCCTGTATATACATATATATGTATGTATACATGCATATATATATTCCCTTCAAATATTCTCATACTAAAAAAAGTTTTATAAGTTAAAATTCTCTTTTTCCATGTAGGAATGTAAATAGTTCAACTTTGATAAGTTGCTTATGATTTCTTTTCCCTGTTTACCTTCTCATGCTTCTCTTGCTTCTTGTATCTGAATGTCAAATTGTCTATTCAACTCTGTTTTTTTCATCAAGAATGCTTGAAAGTTCTCTATTTCATTGAATGACCATATTTTCCCCCGAAACAAGATACTCAGTTTTGCTGGGTAGGTGATTCTTGGTTTTAATCCCAGGTCCTTTGAACTCTGGAATATCATATTCCAAGCTCTTCAATCCCTCAATGTAGAAGCTGCCAGATCCTGTGTTATCCTGATTGTTTCCACAGTATTCAAATTGTTTCTTCTTGGATGCTTGTAATATTTTCTCTTTGATCTTGGAATTCAATAACCTTGCTATAATATTCCTAGGAGTTTTCTTTTGGGGATCTTTTTCAGGAGGTGATCAATAGATTTTTTTCAACCTCAATTTTGCCCTCTGGTTCAAAAAATATCAGGGTAATTTTCCTTCATAACTTCTTGAAGGATGATTTCTAGAACCTTTTTTGATCATGCCTTTCAGATATTCGAATCATTTTTTTTCAAATGCTTTATTAAATTCTAGTTTACATAAATCATTTCCATCAGATTTTGAGTTACAATTTTTCCCCATTTTCCCCTACCCACCACCCCAAAATAAGTCATACAGGATATTCCCTCATCCAATCTGCTCTCTCCCATCTCTTCTCCTATACCCCCTTCAACTTCTCCAGTAGGGCAAGGCGAATCCCCAAGCCCCAGTGCCTGCACATCTTATCTCCCAATTATATGCAAAATAGTATTAATCATAGTATTTATATATTTTTTAAATTTGATTTTAAAAGGAAAACTCAGTATATGCTGTACATGTGTAGCTATGCAAAACATTACCATAGTAGATATATTGTAAAAGACTGACTATATTTCCCTCTCTGCCATCCCACCTTCCACCTGGTCCACTCCCCACCTTGCTCCTGTCCCTTTTCAAAAGTGGGTGCTTCCAAATTCCTTCCCCCTCATCCTGCCCTCCCCTCCCCCAACTCTCCCCATACTCCTCCCCCCTCAAGCTCCTGTATGGTGGGACACCTTATTTAGTATGCATGTCATTCTCTCCCTGGTCCAAACTCAATGAGAATAAAGTTTTGCCCTTTTGCCTTCTTGTTCTTCCCCTCCCCTGCAGCCACCTTCCCCTGCCTCCTCTACACGAGAAAGTTTACATCATTGTCTCTCCCCATTCCCCCTCACCACATTGCTCTCTCACCTCTTAACCTCACCTTTTGAGTATCATCCCTTCCTATTAAATTCAACCTGTGCCCTCTATCTATGTATACATGAAAACATATATACACACATTCACATATGTAATCATAAGTCCATATACCCTTCTTCAACTATCTTCATATTGAGAAAAGTTTCATCAGTTACCATTATTGTTTTCCCTGTACGAATGTAAATAGTTCAACTTTGATGAGTTCATAGTGATTTCTTTTCCCTGTTTACCTTCTCAAGCATCTCCTGCTTCTTGTATCTGAATGTCAAATTTTCTATTCAACTCTCATTTTTTCCTCAAGAATGCTTGAAAGTCCTCTATTCCACTGAAAGACCATGTTTTCCCCTGAAACATGATACTCGGTTTTGCTGGGTAGGTGATTCTTGGTTCTAATCCCAGGTCATTTGCCCTCTGGTATATCATATTCCATGCCCTTCAATCCCTCAGTGCAGAAGCTGTCAGATCCTGTGTTATCCTGATTGTGTTTCCATAATATTGAAATTGTTTCTTCCTGGCTGCTTGTAATATTCTCTCCTTGATCTGGGAATTCTGGAACCTGGCTACAGTATTGCTAGGAGTTTTCTTTTGGGGATCTTTTTCAGGAGATGATCTGTGGATTCTTTCAACCTCTATTTTGCCCTCTGGTTCTAAAACATCAGGGCAATTTTCCTTGAGATTTTCTTGAAGGATGGTTTCTAGATTCTTTCTTTGATCATGGTTTTCAGGTAGTCCAATAATTTTTTAGATTTTCTCTCCTGGATCTATTTTCTAGGTCAGTGCTTTTTCCCATGAGATATTTCACATTGCCTTCTATTCTTTCATTTGTTTGGATCTGCTTAATAGCATCTTGATTTCTCATAAAGTCACTAGCTTCCATTTGCCCCTGTCTAATTCTGAAGGAATAATTCTCCTCAGTGAGCTTTTGAGATTCTTTTTCCATCTGGCAAATTTGGCTTTTTAAGGCATTCTTCTCCTCATTGCCTTTTTGAGCCTCTTTTGCTATTTGAGTTAGTCTATTTTTAAGGTGTTTCCTCTTTAAGGTATTTATTCAGGTTGCTGACTCTCTTTTCCTGATTTTCTTATATCATTCTCATTTCTCTTCCCAGTTTTTCCTCCACTTCACTTTTCGGGGTTTTCAAAATCCTTTTTAAGTTTCTCTGTGGCCTGTAAACAGTTCAAATTTTTCTTGGAATCTTTTGGTGCAGGAGTTCTGACTTTGTTGTCTTCCTCCTGTTACATGCTTTGATCCTTTTTGTCCCCCAAAAAGGAATCCAAAGTAGTATTGCTATGCTTGCTTTGCTTCCTTTGTTTGCTCATGTTGCCACTCAATTATTTGACTTTTTAGCTTTTTCCCACATTAGAACTCTGCTTCCTTAGAGGAGAGCTTTGTCCCAAATGCTAGGGTTTTCTCAGCTGCCAGAGGTATTAGTTGGGTGCCCTCTCAGAAGGCTTCATTGGCTCTTGCACACTGGTCATGCACCCTGAGACCTCTACCTTTGACAGCAATCCAGATACAAGCAGGTTAAAGCACTAGTGATTACCCCTCAGACTGGTCACTTGGTCCCCAAAATGGGGGGATGGGCTGCAGGCCAGTAGCTTTGAAGCAGCCATTTGGCTGTGGCTACTATGCCTCAGCCACTTCTTCCCCCTGGGGAAGAGGCTGGACCACAGTCCCAGACCTCCTGTTCCCACAAAGTCCACAGAGAGCTCTCACTTTGTCTTTGGCATTTATGGGTTGATAATTCTGGAAACCACCACAGCTGCTGTTGATTCTTGAAGTTTCCCAAGATGGGCTTGTAGTAGCCACCCTGAGACTAAAACCATGGGCTGGCCTTCCTCCCAACAGGATGTGTTGGACCCTTCTTGTCAGCCTGACAGGCTGTCTTCAGTGGGAGGTTTTTCTCTCTGTCATTTTGTGGGTTTTATAGCACTAAAGTTTGTTTAGAGTCATTTTTATAGGTATTTGAAGTGGTTATGGAGAGGTCACATGGAGTTTTCCTACTTCTACAATGCCTCCATGGCTCCACCCTCTCCCAAATTCAGCTTTTTAAGGCATTCTTCTCCTCATTGGCTTTTTGGGCCTCTTTTGCCATTTGAGTTAGTTTGTTTTTTAAGGTATTATTTTCTTTAGTCAGGTTGTTGACTCACTTCTCATGATTTTCTTTCATCATTCTCACTTCTCTTCCCAATTTTCCTCTACTTATTTGGTTTTCAAAAATCCTTCTTAAGCTCCTCTATGGCTTGGAACCAGTTTATATGTTTTCTTGGAAGCTTTTGGTACAGGAGTTCTGACTTCATTATCTTCCTCCTGTTCCATGCTTTCATCCTTTTTGTCCCCACAAAAGGAATCTAAGGTTTGACTGCTATGCTTGCTCTGCTTCCTTATGTTGCCACTTAATTACTTGACTTTTGAGCTTTTTGCCACAGTAAAACTCTGCTCCCAGAGAGGAGAGCTTGCTTCCAAATCACTGGGGTTTCCACACCTGCTGGGGCTATTAGTTGGGTGATCTCCCTGTAGCCCCTACTGGCTCTGGCTCACTGGTCGTGTACCCCAGGACCTCTACCCCAGACAGCAATCCAGACCCAAGCAGGTTAAAGCAAGAGTTATTAACCTCTGAATGGTAGCTTGGCCCTCCTATAGTCTGCAGGCCAGGAGCTCTGAAGCAGCCATGTAGTGGCTGCAGGGCCACTTCCCCTCCACCAATTTTCACCTCAGACAACCTTCCTCCCCAACAGTCCCAACAGAGTTCCACACTGACCTTTTGCTTTGTCTTTGGCATTTATGAGTTGATAATTCTGAAAACTGCCACAGCTTCTGGTGATCCACTCTCCAGAAGTCCACTCCAGCCTCTGCTGTTCGGACCTGCACTGGGGCTAAAACCACAGGCTCACCAGGGCTGGACTTGTCTCCCAGTGTGCTGCAATGGACCCTTCCTGTGGGCCTGCTGGGCTACCTTCAGTAGGAGGTTTGTTTCACTTTGTGGGTTCTGTAGCTCTAAAGTTTGTTTAGAGTCATATTTTATAGGTATTTGAGATGTTTATTGCGGGGAGCTCAAAGAATTTTCCTGCTTGTATGCTACCGTCTTGGTTCCACCCCTTAGATATGCATTTTAAAAGAATCAGCTGATTGTATCCTGAGAATGTTGCTTTTTTTGGCGGGGGGGGGGGGGGAGGGAGGGGAGACTGGAAGCAGACAGACCCACCTGCAAACTTCTGGGATAATCCACTGCACTCAAGTGGCAGGTGTTATAAGAGGAAAGGAATCATATTTGACAAGTGCTACAGTGGTTAAATCAGCAGCCCTCAGCAACAGATTGGATGTAGGGGGGTGAGAAATAGTGAAGAATCAAGGCTCACGTACTCACAGATTTTGAGCCTGAGGGTCTGGGAGGACTATATTGCCCTCAACTGTAATAGAGAATCTAGGAGTGGGGGAAGGAAGGGGTCAGAGAGGGGGAAATCAGTCCAGTTTAGCCCATGTTGAATTTAAAATGTCTATTGCCAGTTCGAGATGTCTGAAAGGCAGTTAGAGATACGAGATCAGAATTCAGCAGAGAGGTTAGGGAAGGATGGGTAGATCTAAGAATCATCAGCATGGTAATTAAATCCATAGGAGGTGATGATGGTCACTAAGTGAAGTAGAATGGAGGGAAAAGAGGGCTCAGAAAAGGACCCCGAAGGCTGCCCATGGTTAGAGGGAGAGGCCTGGATGAGGACCCAGCAAAGGAGACTTATCTTCCTACCTAGAGTTGTGCAAGGGGCTTGATGAGCTTCTATTCTAGTCACCCATTCTGTGGAGATCTCAGATCCACTAAAGTATGAAAGTCTCTGTTGTAGGTTTCCTATCTTTGTTTTCTATCCTCTTGAATATTTTACTATAGTCCATAGCAAACCCCTAATTAGAATGTTTGCTTTACTTCAAGGGTTCTACATAATAAGAGCTCATTTTCCTATAACAGTAATAGCTTTCATTAATATAGCACTTTACAATGATATAATGTATAATTTTATGCATATTATATGTTATATAATTATGTAGAATGCCAATTACATTATATGTATTATAATGCTTTTCATTTTATAAAGAGCTCTGTACCTATGGGGTATGTAGTACAGGGTTTGTAATCCTCTCTGTTTTATAGATATAGACATTTGAGAATCTGAAAAAGAAAATTACTTTATTAAGGCCACAGAGAGAATATATGGAGCTGGATCTTCATTCCAATGGCCTGGTGCTCTTTCCAAAACTCTCCTCCTCCCTCTGCCAAAATGGGAGATGCTGCTTTGAGAGGTACTATTTATGGGTCTTTACACTTGAAGGATCTAAAAGAATGATGGAAAAGAATTGACTGCTACATGCTAAAATCACAGGTTACCAATTGAACATACACATATACATGCTTGTAGGAGAAATGCCAATAATTTTAAAATCATGTCATGATTTTAGAAGGAATTATTATCTATGGCAACTCTACATATCTGCAAACAAACACAATTTCCCTTCTACACTTTGGGAAATCCATCCCTAGATTTTACTGTCACAGCATGCCTGAAGGAAGGCCACAACACAATCAGGACTTCCTATGTCTGTGTGGGTGTTTTATATACATTACGCTTGCTTTTTTGGACCTTGGGGAGCATCAGTTTAGCTGCCGACTGTTTTATAGCAGTGAAAAACCAACACTAACTTGAGCCAATTGAGTCTCTTAAAACATTCCATAAGAATAAAGTGTGGGACGGTGCTTGTGATCAGCTCCCCAAGTGTTTGTCACTGCAAATATGCCTGCTTGCTAACACATCACACAGTCACTTCAGGACTACAACTGTTGGATAAATACCACAATCTTTCCCTGTGTCTTATTCCCTGTTGATAGGGGTTTCTATACAGATTTGTGGGATCCTATCTGAGAAAAATAATGATTTCAAGAAATTATGTATGAGAAATTGCATGGTAGGATGACAAAAGCAGTGGACTGAGGGGTCATCCAAGCCTCAGCTCTGCCATGAACTTGCTGTGACTTTAGGTGAGGCCTCATTTGGGCCTCCTTTGCCTTACCCATTAATAGGAAAGAAAGGGGAAGTAGATATGCTAGTCTTTAATTGTCCTCCAGGTTAAAAGAGTTTATGTTCATTTTTTTAACTAAAGTAAATTAATTTATCCCATAAACTTAATTTTCCCCGCAAACAAATAAAAATCAGTGTCATGTTAGCAAAACGAGAAATAGATCAGTCAGTAGGAATGGGGCAAGTGAAGGGCATAGGTAAGGGAAGTGGACCATCTGTCCACTGTTTAAATTATTTTCCCAACACATAGAAAGCATGGGTATTTGAGGTGATGAGTGTATTTTTTTTAAAGCATGAATGTTTGTATTTAATTTACATTTTGACAATTGTGCATAAATAACAATGTAATCTAGTTCATAAACAAAAGATAATTTGTTGTTCTAGCAAAGTAAAACGTCAATTCAATTTAATCAGTTTTGTTGTTGTTGTTTGGTTTGTTTTTTTTTTTTTTTTTGAGAAAAGCAAAACCACTTTTGATTGTTGATTACATTCATATGTAAGAGGCCTGAACAGGGCAGGGCCAGAAGAACTATAGGCAGTAAAGAGAATTCGACATTTTTTAAAAATGCAGTACATAAATCTTTGAAAAACTTGAATACAAAAGCACTAAAGGCCAAAAATATGGGGGAGGGAAAAGGGATTGAGTATAAGAAAAGTGTGTCTGAGTAGTGATACTATGGATTGTCTGCAATTAAGTAGTGTTTGTTAACCACATTTCTGCATGTAAATTTGTCCACTTTATCATTCCTAGAGGCAGAAGAATATATACAAATATATACATATACAACACATATACATATGCACACACACAAAAATTTCTCTAGCAAATGGTTTATTTACATAATTCCCTGGGTTATTTTGTGTTGTTTACTAGTTATCAATATATTAGCCGTTTTTATTTCCATCATAAAATCTTATGACTTATAAAATAGTCTGGTCAGAGACTTGTAAAGAATAAGGACATAGCACGGACCCAAGATGGCGGAGTAGAAACAGCTCATCCAAGCCACTCTGCCCCCAGATTCCCCCCAAACTATGTAAAAGAGGACTCTGAACAACTTCTGGAGCCCCAGCACCCACAGAACGAAACAGAGAAGCTAACCTCCCACTGAGGACAGCCCAGAAGCCCTGCAGGAAGGACCAGCACAGCACTCCGGGAGCCTGTAGAGCGCAACGCGCAGAGCGCAGGAAGTGGAGCCGAGCAGAGCCCAGAGCCGGGTGAGCAGAGGTTTTAGCCCCAGGGCGACAGGGCCAGCAGCCGGCTGGAGGAACCACAGAACACCAGCAGCTGTGGCGACTCCAGAATTATCAACATAGACATGCCTAGGACAAAGTAAGAGGTTAGTGTCCTATGGACTTTGGGACCTGTATTTGGGGAAATGCGTCGGCTCCCTCCCCTGGGGGCTAGAAGCCTCTGAGGAGACACTCCATTCTGTAGGTTTCAGAGGCAGCTCCGGCTCCCAGCCTGAAATTAATTGTAGGGAGATCCAGCGATCAGTCTTGGGGGGGATAATCGCTCTTGCTTTAACCTCCCTGAATATGGATTGTGATCTAGGGTGGAAGTCGTGGGTGGGTTTACAGCTTGCCAGAAAGGGAAGTTGCGCCCCACACGTTCGGGACGAAAATTCCTCTAGCTGGCCTTAAAGCCATAGTGTGACAACAAGCCCAAAAGTCAGGTAATCAAGTGGCAACATGCCAAGGCAAAGGAAACAGAAAAATGCAACCCTAGACTCCTATTTTGGGGGCATAGAGCGGGAAAAGGACTGTGAGGCCAGAAGTCCTGCTCCAAAAGCCCCAGGGGAAAACATGAGTGGGTTGCAGGCCATAGAGGACCTTAAGAAGGACTTGAAAAATCAAATAAGAGAAGTGGAGGAAAAATTGGAAAGAGAAATGAGAAGGATGCAGGAAAAGTATGAAATGAGGGTCAACAGCCTGACTGAGGAAAACAACACCTTAAAAAATAGACTAACTCAAATGGCAAAGGAGGCCCAAAAAGGGCAATGAGGAGAAGAATGCCTTAAAAAGTCAAATTTGCCAGATGGAAAAAGAATCTCAAAAGCTCACTGAGGAGATTCATTCCTTCAGAGTTAGACTGGAGCAAATGGAAGCTAATGACTTTATGAGAAATCAAGATGCTGTTAAGCAGATACAAACAAATGAAAGAGTAGAAGGCAATGTGAAATATCTCATGGGAAAAACCACTGACCTGGAAAAATAGATCCAGGAGAGACAATTTAAAAATTATTGGACTACCTGAAAGCCATGATCAAAGAAAGAACCTAGAAATCACCCTTCAAGAAATTCTCAAGGAAAACTGCCCTGATGTTCTAGATCCAGAGGGGAAAATAAAGGTTGAAAGAATCCACCAATCTCCTCCTGAAAAAGATCCCAAAAAGAAAACTCCCAGGAATATTATAGCCAGGTTCCAGAATCCCCAGGTCAAGGAGAAAATACTCCAAGCAGCCAGGAAGAAACAATTTCAATATTGTGGAAACACAATCAGAAGAGCCCAGGACCTGGCAGCTTCTACACTGAGGGATCGAAGGCCATGGAATATGATATTCCAGAGGGCAAAAGAACTGGGAATGAACCCAAGGGTCACCTACCCAGCAAAACTGAGTATTTGTTTCAGGGGAAAATATGGTCATTCAGTGGAATAGAGGACTTTCAAGCATTCTTGAGGAAAAAACCAGAATTGAATAGAAAATTTGACATCCAGACACAAGAAGGAAGAGATGCCTGAGAAGGTAATCAGGGAAAAGAAGTCAAAAGGAACTTATCAAAGTTGAACTATTTACATTCCTATATGGAAAAGCAATAACTGTGACTGATGATATCTTTCTCACTATGAAAATAATGGAAGAAGGGTGTGTGGTCATATGAATACACATGTGAATATGTGTGTAGATGGTTACAGTTATATATGGATAGAGGGTATAGGTTGAATTTGTTGCGAAGGGAGAATACTCAAGGGATGAAATTATGAGGTGAGAGAGGAAAGTGGCAAGAGGAGATGGGGAAAGACAGGGTAGGGTAAACTATCTCATATAGAAGAAGCAAGGGGAAGTGGTTGCAAGGGAGGGGGAGAATAGGGAGGGAAAAAAAAGGCAAATCCACATTCTCATTGAATTTGGTTCAGGGAGAGAATGACATACATACTAAATGGGATATCTCAACCTGCAGCAGAATAGGGGGAAGGGGGATGAGAGGAGGGATGATTGATGGGGGGGCATCCTTAGGGGGAGGGGAGGTTAGAAGTACCCACTATAGAAGAGGGACAGGATCATGTAGGGAATGGACCAGGTGGGGGGTGGGATGAGAGGGAGGGAATTATAAGCAGCCTTGTACAATATATCTAATATGATAATGTTTTGCATAGCTAGACATGTACAACATATACTGAATTACTTATCTCCCCAGAGGGAATGGGTGACAAGGAGGAAGGAAATGGATCTGAAATTCGAGGTCTTAACATTAAATGTTTCAAATATATATAAATACTATTATTAATACTCTTTTGCTTATAATTGGGAGATAAGATGTGCAGGCATTGGGACACAAAGATTCACCTTCCTCTAATGGAAAATTCGAAGGGGGTATGGGAGAAGGTATGGGAGAGAGCAGATTGGAGGAAGCGATATCTTGTGGGACTGCTATTCTGGGAGGTTGGGTAGGGGAATAATGGGGGGAAAATGATTGTAACTCAAAATCTGGCAGAAATGAATGGTGTAAAACAGAAGTTAATAAAGCATTTGTTTAAAAAAAACCAACCAAACAACAACAAAACCAAATAAAATATACTTATGCATTTTAAAGTTTACAAAAAAAATAAAAAATAAGGACATAAAGACAAAGTGCACTGACAGGTAATGGTTATAATAATGGGATCTACTTCTGACACTGGTGTAGCAGCAAGCACCCTAACATATCCAGGATGGCTGCCAGCACAGGCTCTTAGATCTGCTTTTCTAAAGGAAAGTGACTCAAAATGCATTAGTAATCCTACTTCAGTCAACCATATGTCATTTACCTAGTTCAGGGGAAAAAGGTCAGCACCTGGAACTTCAGAGAATATAAACAAGTTATAAGCAGACAGAGAAACAGATCAGCAGACAGGCTTCCAGCTGTCTGATCATTACATCCATACCTATTCAGTTACCAGAGAGGGAAGCACCAGCATCTGGGTTTTCAAAGCCAGGGGGCTCAACAACTGCCTATAATCTCATCTGGTTAAATCACACAACTCTTCTCCAAGTGAGCCCCAAAACAAAATCTCACATCAGGGTATATATAACCTTCTCCTGGCTCAGAGAATTACAACCTTCTTGGCCCAATCACAAAATATCAAGGTGTGGGCATTCCTGAAGTACAAGCCTCCTGCCACAGGCTCCAGGTGACCACATTCAGCCTATTAGGGGGCAGAGTATATTTTCAAATCAAGGAAGGTTCTCAGAGTCACTTAAGCCTATCAAAGGGCCTAGGGACAGGGAAGATCTTAAATTCCCATTCCCATAACAACTGGGTGTGACCTTATAATAACAAAATGAAATAAAGCTCCATTATCCACTGGAGTTTGTGATGTTACCATATGTAGGATGGGATATTTATTTCCTTTTTTCTGTCAGAGTTTTGGGGTCTTCACTGTTGGACTCTATAACCTACAGAAAAGGAATATATACATATGCATATTAAGATTCTTTCAAATGCCCAACACATCATTGTCCTAGATTGGAGGTCTCCAGGTGTAGTGCAAAGTCCTCTCAAAAGGTTTGATTTTCATCTTTTGTGAAAATTAGTTTCTATTACTTGGTTTGGCTCACAATCTCTCTCTCTCTCTCTCTCTCTCTCTCTCTCTCTCTCTCTCTCAAACACACACAAACACACACAAGAATAGTGGTATAAATAAAATGTATAAATATACACCCTTCTTTACTACACCTTAAATGCCAAGAAGAGATCTCTGGGCTGAGGAAATTGAGAAAAAAAAATAACACACTTATGCACCTGGAGGAGGGAAAACTAGTAATGCAATAGTCCCTTTGTGATTTTCTTCTGGTCCACCACTGCGGCATTGTCAGTGGCACTGGTGCATAGGGGGAGAAGAAGGGGGTGTTTTCCTTCCCTGAATTTTGGGGTCCCACTGGTATGAAATTCTCAGAAAATGGCCCCGTTGGTAATGATGTTTTTGTGTGTATTGTATTGTCTCCCTAAGTAGATTTTAAATTCCTTGGAGACATATACTTCCTCCATTATCTATATATGCACCACAGTGCTTTGCACATAAGAGGAATACAATATGTAACTATTTGCCCCTATACTCATGACTCTCTCCCTACCTTTTGACCCTCACCTCCATTCCCTTTCTGACCCCAATCTTTCAGTATATATATATATAATTTTAAGGAAATAGAGGGAAACAAAAAAAAGTAAGAACACATTCTAAGTTGTTTGTGCACTCTCAGTTTCTTCTCTAAAGTAGCGAAGCATTAGATAAAACAGCATTTCCTACACTACTGGGCACACTCAATGAGGTAATTATTGTTGAAGGATTTTGCAATGCCCTTTTCCTCTTCAATTAAATTAACCACAAAATGTACAAATACAAATACTGAAGAAAATTTGAGTCTTACAGAAAACAAAATTGATGTGCTAGAACAGGAATTTTTATCACCTCCTCTCACCCAGAGAAAAGAATATACCTATTTGGGGTTTTTGTTTGTACAGTTTTTCCAAATGTGGACTGAGTCTTTCTACCCCAAAACTCCTTCCTGAGAAAGCACCATTTTGCGTAATTCTGACATGTAGAAATTAAAATATGTATAATACACACAAAATACCCCCAAACTCTACACTGAAAAAACTAACAGACACAAAAGCCACTCGTGCTTTTAACAGTGGTTTTAGACAAAGCATTTTATCGTCTTCACATTCTCGGTTGCTGCACGGAGATGACAAAAGTTATATGGCAGTTTGTCATGGATGTTTTGGGTGACTTTGGGCTTTTGTATTGCTTTTAGAAAAAACAAAAAAACAAACAAACCAAAAAAAAACCAAGCCTTCCTGCCATGCGACCTTTCTGGGTAGAGCTGTAGGTAGGGAACAAAATGTCTTGGCTACAGAGAGGCTGATGTAGGATTCCTTTCCGTATTGCCACTCTCCAAATTATTATTAGGTAATTCTGCCCATCTACCCCCAATTTACACAATGTTGTTCAAGCTAAATGATCTCAAGCAGGTTCCAACATATCCATCTTTGGCAATACAAAACTTCATTTTTAAACTTTTAGTGCAGAGGTGCAGCTTTGAGGCCACATGTGGCCTTCTAGGTCCTAGAGTACAGCCTTTTGACTGAATCTAAGTTATTCAGAACAAATTATTTTTTAAGGGGAGTTGTTCTGTAAAGCTTGGATTCAGTCAAAGGGACAATTTGAGGACCCAGAAGGCCATATGTCACCTCGAGGCCACAGGTTCCCCACACCTGCTTCAGTTTGTAGACATGTTGAATGAAGTAACATAATTTTGATTTTCCAATCTTAATTTCACCATAAGTTAGACAGATGTGTAGAAATTTTCTACAAAGAATGTCCACAAAAAAACATTTATACTCAAATTACAATGATTTTTCCAGTCATTATAAACATTTTCTAATTATTGCTTTTAGAATGATAAGTTGCATACTAAATTATGAAGTACTATCATTGAAAAATAATTGATAGGAAATTGTCTTAGTAATAGGAAAGGCTATGCAAACATACTTATGAGCATATTCAATACACAACAATCAACTATATACATGTATGTACATATAATACATATATGTATAATAACCTTTTTTTCTTTATACCCTGAGATTACAATAACTTCAGAGTTCCTTCTTTGAACTGGAATGAAAGTGTGAGAGAGCTCATCTGTGATGTCAGGAAAGCTTTGCAGCATTGGAATCAATGGATAAACAATTTTCTACAGGCATCCTGACCTGCAAAGTCATAAGTGAATATGTGTGTATACACATATATAAATGACTTCTTTCATTTCCTGAAAGTCTTAAGAATTCATTCGTTCAATTATTTCTTGTTTGACCTTTACAGGTAACAGGTCGTAGATGACTATAGGCCAACTTCCTAAGGGATGGGTTCCAATAGCTCTCAAAAGTTACATGCTTTTAATATTAGTCCATTTCCCATGCTCCTCTGCAAAATTGTCTCTTTCCATCTCTCTTCTGAGAAAAGTCAGGATCTCTTTCTCCTTCACAAAGGTCATATCAATACCATTCATCTGCATTGTCACTGACGTCAAGTTTTCTATTTTTTTCATTGATTTAGGTCAGGACCTCTAAGGACACTCTAGAAGTTGGTCTAGGGCGCAATAACCATTTACGTGAACCTTCAGAATACAGAGTGGTATGTAGCTCTTGTGGCACTGAGTACCTTGTATGGTCTCTCCCGGGTGTGTAGGTGCTTGTCAAGTTTCAGGTGCACAAACTGGATGAACTCAACTGGACAGAGTTTACACTGGTGCAGTTTTTCTCCAGAGTGAAGTTTCAGGTGGGTCTTAAGAATCCTGGTACTGCTGAATGGCTTGTGACAAACCTGACATTCACGAGACTCTTCTTCCATGTGGACCCCATTGTTTCTACAGGTAGGAGATCTGAGTGAAACCCTTATTAGAAGTTTGGCATCTGAATGGTTGCTCTCCATTGTGCTCTCTGAGGTGGACCTTCAGTTTTGAGAGTCACCCAGAGGTCTTTTCTATTCTGTTTCTTCAGTGGATATGGGAGTGTTTTGTAACCAGTCATATTTTTCTTACTTTTAATGAGATTCATGGCTCCTTCACTGCTGTTGGCTGCCAACATCGCTGAGGCAGCTTTATGTTACATCATGTGTTCGGATGTGGCACTTGTCCCAGCAGTTGTGGGCCCACTCATTGGGCTTTGTGGCTTGTCTTTCATGCTGGTGGCTGTGCTGATTATAGATAAGGCACTGTTGGGTGAAGGGTACAAGAACATCTCTGGGACACTCTGCTTGTGGTAATCTCTGTGATCCTTCCAAGGGCAATGAATTTGGAAGAGTGGCTGAGTTGAATGTGCTATGAGGCAAGTTGCCTCCTCTACTAAGTATGTTAATATACACTTGCCAAAAACATTATTTTATAGAGAAGCCACACAGGGCAAGCATTCACATGGTGGCCAGAAGAAGTAATACAAGGACACTCTCAAGGTCTCTCTTAAGAACTTTGGAACTGATTATGTGACATGGGAGACTAAGACACAGGGCTGCTTGGCATGATGTGCCCTCATCATAGAAGGTACTGTGCTCTATGAACAAAGCAGAATTGAAATAGTTCAGAAGAAGGATGAGATGCTCAAATTTAGAGAATCTACCCCAAATGTTCACACAGTCTATTTGTGCCCATCCTGTGGTACAGCATTGTGAGCTTGTGTTGGTCTGATCAGCCACAGTCCAGCACACTGAAATAGTGATGTCAGTTTGATCCTCTTTGAAAATGAAGGACAATAGCCAACCAACTAAATACCATAGACTGGATGTAACCTTGGGAAGATATTAAAGTTATTGTAATGCCAATCATGACAGCAAATCTGAGGAATGCTGCTGTGAATAATTTAAGGATCTAATTGTATTGTATAATGAACTCTCTACTCAGAACTAAACATTGTATAATAAAGTATAACATTCATAGCAACATCTTTTAGCAAAATACATCATTTAACATATACACACATATATATATACACACATATATATGCATATATATATATATATAGTGACTTTCAGTATGTCATATGGCACATAGCATATGTCACTGCATTCAGTAGCATCCCCCAAAATATCTGTTTACACAATCAGAGCACCCCAGGCTAGGGTCTTCCCTAGCACAACACATCTTTAATGGGTAGAAGAAAATACCACACCATCCACCCATAGGTCATAGTAAGAGCATGACACCATACAGCATATATCATTGCATCTCTAAAATCAGGGGTCCTAAGCTAGGGTCTTCCCTGGCATAAAACACCCATAAGGGGTAGCAGAAAATAGCACACCATCCACCCCTAGGTACTGTAAGAACAAACTCCTTAGTTAAAAGCAAGTGTCCAAGTTTTTCATCTTAACGTGAGGTTGTCTTCCAAGTATCATGGCTCTTCCTTTGTGGGTTTACCATTCCAGACTCTCACCTGGATTCACATGTAGGCAGCTCTGTGCTCCTGCTCCATGTCTCAGTTCATGGGGACTGCTCCACTCCAAGCTCTCCCCGCTCCTTCCTGACAGCAGGCTTCAGGGGCTCCTGCCCACAACTTCGGTCTCTGGGAAAACAAAGTTTAACAGGGCAACAACAATACTGACACGCACCATTCGCACCATCATCTCAATTCACCTGCAAAGTCCAGAGACTCTGTAATAATAGCTCAGTTCACTTTAATAGTTATCAAAAGGGGCTCAAACTAAGACTCTCTCCCATGGACAGGTCTCTGCCCCACAGCTCTAATTGCTTTCAAAGTTCAGAAGCTCCCTCAGCAAATCTCTGCCATCAGAGGTCCCCTCTCCACTCTTAGAGGTCTCCTATCTGCTCTAACAGGTTTCCTCCCAGCTCTTAGAAGTCTCTTCTCTTCATTTTCTTCTTCTTAATGCTGACTTGACCTCTCAACACTGGTTCCCTTAATGTCTGCTTTCTCAACATTGGCTCTCTTTATATATAGTTCTACTCAGCATCTGATTGACTAGAGCCCACATGTACGTATCTGATTAGTTAGAACCCATTTTCACATGTCTGATTGGTTCAGGGCAGAAGCATGTAAGACTGAAGCTAGGAAACTGAATAACACACACAGCAAAACTACAAAAAAAAAACAACACTTTGTTTTCCATTACAGTTACTGATGCGATTTATATTTTTCACACTATTTAGGCTACTAAAGCTCATACCATACAGAGGCAAAAGTAACTTGGTACAATAAGTATTATAAGAGGGGACGAAAACTGAAGAAAGATGACTAGGTGGTATATAGCCAGGGTTAGAGCCTAATCCTCCCGCACCATAGTGTATATTCAAGTTACAGTAAGATTCTCCATGTTATTTAGTAATGGGAGTCAAAGATGAAACTGTTTTCCCTAGGCTACCATGCTGGCTGAAGCTTTTCCAGCTTTGGTCTGGATTGCTTATTGCTGAAGGGCTAGGAGTGGTAGAAGATATGGATGACAGCATGGTGGAGGGAGCAGTGTAAGCAGGTCTCTCCAATCCTATAGGTCAGAGAAGTTTTCAACCAGTCTTCTACAAAGGGAACATGAGTTGGGTAAAAAAACTGAGGCATTTCAGGGCTCCAGTTTTTCCTCAAGTTATCCATGTCCTTTTCTAGAATGATGAGTGAAATATTAGCACACAAGAAGCTCTTTCCTTTTGAATGGCTAGGATCATTTTTTCAGAATTGCTTTCACTCTGTGCTCTCTCTTTGGGACACTTTTGGGGAAAAAATTAATTTTTCTCAGTGCTTTATTGCTTTGGAGTGTCTGTTTGAGTGAGGTTCATTTTTTTGAGTTATAATGTTTCCCCATTTTCCCCTACCCACCACCCCAAAATAACAGTCATACAGGATATCACCTCAACCAATCTGCTTTCTCCCATTTCTTCCCCCATACCCACTTCGATTTCTCCAGTAGGGGAAGGTGAATCCCCACACCACATTGCCTGCACATCTTATCTTCCAATTATATGCAAAATAGTATTAATCATAGTATTTATATACTTTTTAAATTTGATTTTAAAAGGAAGATAAGCAACTCAGTATATGCTATACATATGTAGCTATGCAAAACATTACCATAGTAGATATATTGTAAAAGACTGACTATAATTCCTTCCCTCCCATCCCACCTTCCATCTGGTCCACTCCCGACCTTGATCCTGTCCCTTTTCAAAAGTGGGTACTTCCAACTTCCTTCCCCCCAAGCCCACCTTCCCCTCCATCACATTCCCCCATCCCCCTCCCAGCCACACTCCTGTAGGGTGGGACACCCTATTTAGTATGCATGTCATTCTCTCCCTGGTCCAAATTCAATGAGAATATGGTTTTGCCTTTTTGCCTTCCTATTCCTCCCCTCCCCTGCTACCACCTTCCCCTACCTCCTCTACACAAGACAGTTCACGCCACTGTCTCTCCCGATTCCCCTTCACCACATTCCTCTCTCCCCTCTTAACCTCACCTTTTAAGTATCATCCCTTCCTATTAAATTCAACCTGTGCCCTCTATCTATGTATACCTGAAAACATATATACACACATTCACATAGGTATTCATAAGCCCATATACCCTTCTTCAACTATTTTCATATTGAGAAAAGTTTCATCAGTTACAGTTATTGTTTTCCCTGTAGGAATGTAAATAGTTGAACTTTGATGAGCTCATAGTGATTTCTTTTCCCTGTTTACCTTCTCCTGCTTCTTGTATCTGAATGTCAAATTTTCTATTCAACTCTCATTTTTTCCTCAAGAATGCTTGAAAATCCTATATTCCACTGAATGACCATGTTTTCCCCTGAAACACGATACTTGGTTTTGCTGGGTAGGTGATTCTTGGTTTTAATCACAGGTCCTTTGCCCTCTGGTATATCATATCCCATGCCTTTGATCCCTCAGTGTAGAAGCTGCCAGATCCTGTGTTATCCTGATTGTGTTTCCACAATATTGAAATCGTTTCTTCCTGGCTGCTTGAAATATTCTCTCCTTGATCTGGAAATTCTGGAACCTGGCTACAATATTTCTAGGAGTTTTCTTTGGGGGATCTTTTTCAGGAGATGATCTGTGGATTCTTTCAACCTCTATTTTGCCCTCTGGGTCTAAAACATCAGGGCAATTTTCCTTGAGAATTTCTTGAAGAATGGTTTCTAGGTTCTTTCTTTGATCATGGCCTTCAGGTAGTCCAATAATTTTTAAATTATCTCTCCTGGATCTATTTTCTAGGTCAGTGGTTTTTCCCATGAGATATTTCATACTGCCTTCTACTCTTTCATTTGTTTGGATCTGCTTAATAGCATCTTGATTTCTCATAAAGTCACTAGCTTCCATTTGCTCCAGTCTAATTCTGAAGGAATGATTCTCCTTAGCGAGCTTTTAAGATTCTTTTTCCATCTGGCAAATTTGGCTTTTTAAGGCATTCTTCTCCTCATTGCCTTTCTGAGCCTCTTTTGACATTTGAGTTACTCTATTTTTTTCTTTTCTTTTCTTTCTTTCTTTCTTTTTTTTTTTTTTTACAAATGCTTTATTAACTTCTGGTATACATCATTCCTTTCCACTAGATTTTGAGTTACAATTTTTCCCTCATTTTCTCCTACCCACCACCCCAGAATAGCAGTCCCACTAGATATCCCCTCATCCAATCTGTTTTCTCCAATATCTTCTCCCATACCCCCTTTGACTTTGCCATTAGGGCAAGGTGAATCTCTGAGCCCCAATGCCTGAACATCTTATGAAATATTTAATTTTAAAGATTCGATTTTCAGATCCATTCCCTTCCTCCCTTGTCACCCACTCCCTCTGAGAAGATAAGCAATTCAGTATGTGTTGTACATGTATAGCTATGCAATACTTTACCATAGTAGATATATTGTAAAAGACTGCTTATATTTGCCTCCCACCCATCTCACCTCCCACTTGGTCCATTCCCTACTTTGATCCTGTCCCTCTTCGAAAGTGTATACTTCCAACCTTCTCTCCCCCTAGAATGCCCTCCCCTCCATCATCGCCCCTCTCATCCCCCTTTCCCCTACTCTCCTGCTGGGTGAGATATCACATTTAGTATGTATGTGATTCTCTACTTGGGCCAACTTCAATGAGAATATGGTTTTGCCTTTTTGCCTTCCTGTTCTTCCCCTCTCCTGCAACTACTTCCCTTTGCCTCTCCTATATGAGATAGTTTGCCCTACCCTGTCTCTTCCCATCTCTTGTTGCCACTTTCCTCTCTCACCTCTTAACTTCACCCCTTAAGTATCATCCCTTCCCATCCAATTCAAGCTGTGCCCTCTATCCATGTATACCTGTAAACATATGCCCATATACCCTTCCTCAATTTTTTTCATAATGAGAAAGGTTTAATCAGACACAGATATTGTTTTTCCATGTAGGAATGTAAATAGTTCAACTTTGATAAGTTCCTTTTGATTTCTTTTTCTTGGTTACTTTCTCAAGCATCTCTTGCTTCTTATGTCTGAATGTCAAATTTTCTATTCAACTCTGGTTTTTTCCTCAAAAATGCTTGAAAGTCCTCTATTCCACTGAATGACCATATTTTCCCCTGAAACAAAATACTCAGTTTTGCTGGGTAGGTGACCCTTGGCTTCAATCCTAGCTCTTTTGCCCTCTGGAATATCATATTCCATGCCCTTTGATCCCTCAGTGTAGAAGCTGACAGGTCCTGTGCTATTCTGATTGTGTTTCCACAATATTGAAATTGTTTCTTCTTGGCTGCTTGTAGTATTTTCTCCTTGATCTGGGAGTTCTGCAACCTGGTATAATATTCCTAGGAGTTTTCTTTTTGGGATCTTTTTCAGGAGGAGATTGGTGGATTCTTTCAACCTCTATTTCACCCTCTGGGTCTAAAACATCAGGGCAATTTTCCTTGAGAATTTCTTTAAGGATGATTTCTAGGATCATTCTTTGATCATGGCTTTCAGGTAGTCCAATAATTTTTAAATTATCTCTCCTGGATCTATTTTCCAAGTCAGTGGTTTTTCCCATGAGATATTTCACATTGCCTTCTATTCTTTCTTTTGTTTGGATCTGTTTAACAGCATCTTGATTTCTCATAAAGTCACTAGCTTCCATTTGTTCCAGTCTAACTCTGATGGAATGAATCTCCTCAGTGAGCTTTTAAGATTCTTTTTCCATCTGGCAAATTCGGCTTTTTAAGGCATTCTTCTCCTCATTGCCTTTCTGAGCCTCCTTTGTCGTTTGAGTTAGTCTATTTTTAAGGTGTTATTTTCCTCAGTCAGGCTGTTGACTGTCATTTCATGCTTTTCTTGCATGTTTATCATTTCTCTTCCCAATTTTCCCCCACTTCTCGTATCTGCTTCTTAAGGTCCTCTATGGCCTGTAGCCAGCTTGTATTTTCATTTGTGGCTTTTGGTGCAGGAGTTCTGACCTCACAGTCCTCCATGCTTTGATCCCCTTTGCCCCTAAAATAGGAGTCCAATGTTGAATTTTTCTGTTTATTTTGTTTCTTTTGCCTAGGCATCTTGCTACTTAATTACTTGATTTTGGGGCTTTTTGCCACAGTAGGACTCTGCCACCAGACAGGAGAGCTTCAGTCCCAAACGTAGGGTCTTCACAGCTTCCGCAGGTTGGGTGGCCTCTGTAAGGCCTCCACATTCTCTGGCAAGCTGGATACCCACCCCACTCCTCCCCCCAACCCCAGACCACAATGCAAATCCAGGCAGTTTAAAGCAAGAGTGATTAACTGATTGCTGTATCTCCCTACAGTTCGCAGACCAGGAGCTAGAGCCACCACTGACTGCAAAATGGCTTCTGTGCCACGTTTCTTCAGCAGCTTTTTGCCCCCAGGGGAGGAAGCCGATGTGTTCCCCAAATACTGGTCCCAAAGTCCATAGGGCACTAACCTCTCACTTTGTCCTAGGCATATCTGTGCTGATAATTCTGGAATCGCCACAGCTGCTGGTGTTCTGGGGTCCCTCCAGTGGACTGCTGGCCCAGACGCCCTAGGGCTAAAACCGCAGCTCATGCGGGCCTAGGCTCAGCTCCCAGAATGCTGTGCTGTGGGTTCCCAGTGCACTGTGCTGCCTGCTCTCAGAGTGCTGCGCTGGCCGCTCCCTGCAGGGCTGCTGGGCTGTCCTCAGCAGGAGCTTAGCTTCTCTATACAGTTCTGTGGGTGCTGGGGCTCCAGAAGTTGTTCAGCATCCCCTGTTACATGGTTTGGAGGTAATCTGGGGGCAGAGCACCCTGGAAGTGCTGTTTCTACTACACCATCTTGGCTCTGCCCCTAGTCTATTTTTTAAGGTGTTGTTTTCCTCAATCAGGCTGTTGACTCTCATTTCATACTTTTCTTGCATCTTTTTCATTTCTCTTTCCAGTTTTTCCCCCACTTCTCTTATATGCTTCTTAAGGTCCTCTACGGCCTATAGCCAGCTCATATTTTCATTTGGGTCTTTTGATGAAGGAGTTCTGATCTCACAGTCCTCCTCCTGTTCCCTGCTTTGATCTTCTTTGCCCCCAAAATAGGAGTCTAATGTTGCATTTTTCTGTTTATTTTGTTTTCTTTGCCCAGGCATGTTGCCACTCAATTAGTTGACTTTTGGGCTTGTTGGCACAGTAGGACTTTGCCACTAGCCAGGGGAACTTCTGTACCAAAAGTTGGGGTTTCTCAACTTCTGGAGGTATTAGTTGGGTGGCCTCTTTGAAGCCTCCACACACTCTGGCAAGCTTGTCAGACACCCCAAGACCTCCATTCCCAACTGCAATCCAGACCCAAGATGGGTAAAGCAACAGCACTTATCCCCCAGACTGATTGCTGGATCCCCCTACAGTTTGAAGGCCAAAAGCTGAAGCTGCAGTGCAGCAATGTGGTGCAAACTGTGCAGGCTTCTCACCAGCTTGTCTCCCCCAGGGAAAGAAGCTGCTGCATTCTCCCAACTAGTCCCAAAGTCCATAGGGCACTAACCTCTCGCTTTGTCCTAGGCATCTATCTGTTGATAATTCTAGAAATGCTACAGCTGCTGGTATTCTGGGGTCCCTCGAGCTGGTTGCTGGTCTGGCCACTGGTCTGGCCACGGGTCTGGCCGCCCTCAGGCTAAAACCGCAACTCACTCAGACCTGGGCTTGGCTCCCAGAGCGCTGTACTGTTGGTGTCCAAACCTCTGCACTGGCCATTCCTTGCCGGGCTGCAGGACTGTCCTCAGCAGGAGGTTAGCTTATCTGTGTCATTTTGTGGGTTCTGGAGCTCCAGAGGTCCTCCATAGTCCCCCTTTTATATAATTTTGAAGTGGTGTGGGCTGGAGCTCCAAGGAAGTGCTGTTTCTACTCTGTCATCTTAACTCTGTGAGGTTCATTTTTATCAACTCTCCAAAGGAAGGATAGTGGAATCTTTCTGCAAAGTACCAACAATACCACACAAGAAGTTTCTGGTTGGCAGGGATTTGGCTTAATAGTGTAGAGACATATGTTCATTCCTTGTCTTCAGACAAATTCTGCTCCTGGATAAAGATGCCTGTGCATGAATGATAGTTCTTCTATCAGTACCAGAGTCCTAGGAGTGGTCATTCACAATGTATGTGCACTTCTCTTCAAAATCAGCCTCTGTCCACAGAGTAGTCATTTTAACATCTTCTGTGTCCATTTTTACGGTTCCCTCTGCCCTTTCAACCAAGAAAAATTTACAGTGTCAGAGATACACTGGGTGGCAATCCAGGTTGTATCCACAAGATTTTTAATACAAAAATCCAACATGAATATAAGTCATACCCATTTCTTCCATTTTCTGGCTTAGAGCAAGACTGAATTATACCTCCAGGGCTAACTCCTTTTTTGATGTGCTCTCTCTCTCTCTCTCTCTCTCTCTCTCTCTCTCTCTCTCCTCTCTCTCTCTGTCTCTCTCTCTACTCTCTGTCTGTGTGTGTGTGTGTGTGTGTGTCTTTGTAAGGTGCTGCAGCACTTACTACTTTTGCCTCACAGAAACACTAGAGGGCTGAGTATTATATTACTTTCAGTCTCAGGGTGATGAGTATATTGTGGGTAACGTATATGTTTTTGACCAGTTAGTATGTTATAGAATTTAAGAATTAGAGGGATACACAGAATAAT